>JARSSU010000781.1:0-113558 GCA_029619165.1 Eurosta solidaginis
GCAACGTCTTTGCAGTAACAAACACTGTCTTCCTTCGTATAGTACTTGGAAAATTGTTCGTGACGAATTCTATAATATGTTACCTAAAATTCGGATGAAACAAATTTAAATCGTTGCATACGAGAGCGTGTAGTTCGGCTTTTCCTTTGACAATTTCAAATCCCTTATCCAATCATTGAGTTGTGCTTTGTGACAAAGAGTTTCTTTCGTTTTCCCTTTGAAATCCAGTACAACATGATGCCGCGTAATCAGATACTGCTGTGGACAATGAAACTGGAGCCGGAACTAAAGTTAATTTGATTCTGCAATGTAGCTTCCGTTGAATTTAGTTCTGGTAATGACAATGTAGATAAACTCGCATAGGTTACTTTTCTTGACTTTCCAGCTGTTGATTGAAAGATACAAACCGATTTGCACAGTAGATAAATTAAAGGCGTGTAAGCACAATTGTAATTCAAACGGAAGTGAGGACATGTTCTTTATTTGACATTTAATGATATATTCAGGGTTGCATTAAATATATGAAGAAGGGTCATTCACTAAGCTAATTCACAACACCTTTCCTGAATGACAATTCTTTTTAAATATGTATACGAGTAAAAATTATGTACATGTTTTGATGAAATGTTTATAGAAATGAATAAATATATTAAGTATTAACTTAAGCAAGTCCAAGAGCTTCAGAAAGATGAGTATGTTTGCCCTTAGATACGCCTTTGGTGAGAATATCAGCAGCCATGTCATTCGTAGAAATGTAATTAAGACAGATCTTACAGCTTTTTAGATTTTGTTGAATAAACTGGTGCTTGATATGTACGTGTTTGGTTCGGGGTGAATATGAATTGTTTGTTGCAATCTGAATGGCGCTTTTATTGTCGCAATGTAAAATAAGTGATTTCATTGCCCCTGTTTCCAATTCATAAAAAAAACGTTGTAGCCACAGTGCTTCTTGAATGGCAGCAGTGATTGCCATGAATTCTGCTTCGTCGACGAGAGCGCTACAGTGCGTTGTCTGCGCGTACACCAGGAAATGGCGCAACCTTGATATTTGAACACATAACCCGTGGTCGATCTTCTTTCATCAAGATCACTACCCCAGTCAGCGTCGCAGAATCCTGTAATATCACTGACTTCTTTGAGTGAAAACTAAACCTTTGTCAATGGTACCCTTAAGGTATCTCATAATACGCTTTACTGCAACCCAGTGTGCCTTTCCTGGGTTTGTAGAAAACCTACTCAATAAATTTACAGCAAAGCAAATGTCTGGGCGTGTTATTTGTGATGCGAAAAGTAAGCATCCGATTGCCTGCATGTATGGAATCTCTCGCATTTCTTGTTTTTCACTTTCAGTTGACGGACACATCTTGGAACTAATTCGTTGATTTAAATCAATCGGCGTGGATACTGGGTTGCAATCAGACATTCCGAATCGTTGCAATAAGTCAGCTACGTACTGTGATTGATCTATTTTTATAGTACCTGTATCATTGTTCCTTCTAACACGCATGCCTAATACTGAAGAGACTTCACCGATGTCTTTCATCTTGAAGATCGATGACAACTCTCGTTTAAGCTTTAATATCGCCTCAGTATTGTTGGAGAAGAGAAGTACATCATCGACGTATACAGCAACAAACAATTTTTCGTTATCATTTGTTCGATAATAAACACATTGGTCGATGTCGCTACGAGCCAAACCAAGGCTCAACAAAACATCGTTAAACTTCTCATTCCAAAGCCTACTCGATTGCTTAAGGCCATAAAGTGATTTTTGTAGCCTGCATACGCGACCAGATTTATCGTCGAAGCCATCTGGCTGCGCCATATAGATCTCGTCTTTTAATTCAGCGTTCAAAAAAGCGGTTACGGCATCCATTTGATGAATAAACAAGTTATGCTTAGCTGCAATGGCGAGCAGCAATCGAATTGATGTGTATCTGACAACCGGAGCCAATGTCTCATCGTAGTTAACGCCCTTCTCTTGGCTAAAACCCTTAATGACTAGTCTAGCTTTATGTCGAACTACTTCACCACTAGCGTCTCGTTTTGTCTTAAACACCCATTTTGATTTGATAACTTTCTTGCCGGGTGGTAGCTCAGTCAAAACCCAAGTGTTGTTTGAACGGTGCGACGACATTTCTTCATTTACTGCGAGCATCCAGTCTTCGGCGTTTTCGCCAGAGATTGCGTCATTAAGCGTTTCGGGATCTTTTGAAACATTATCGATAGCAACAAAATTAAAATTACAATTACCTTGTTTGGTTGCTAATCTTTCGGAACGCCGCAAAAAGTTTTCGTCAGTATCTAATTCAGAATCCGCACTTTCGAAGCTTGGTGAGTCTGCAGGTACATCTTCACTTAATCCATCTTCAACTTTTACGTTTGGTTCGTCTTTAAAGTTTGAAAATTCATCACACTTTTCTGCCCCTGAATTGAGAACGTCACTGGAGTCAGATAAGTCAAGAAAAGTTGGGTATCGTGTGCTTTTAACTCTCGATTTTCAATAAAAACAACGTCACGGCTTACGATAATTTTGCGTGATTTTGGTTCAAATAACCGATATGCTTTTGAAGCGTTACAGTAACCAACCATTATACATTCTGCGGATTTTACATCCAGTTTTTGTCGTTTTTCTTTTGGGCACATGCACCATGGCTTTACAGCCAAAAACCCGTATATGCTTAAGCGATTGTTTTTTGTTTGACCAGATTTCTTCTGGACAACGCGACTCTTTGCCGAACGGAGTTCGATTTAAAATGTAAGCTGCAGTTACCGATGCCGCAGTGGAAGCGTGCTGGGCCCATAACCTGTTGATTTTAAAGATACAAACCGATTTGCACAGTAGATAAATTAAAGGCGTGTAAGCACAATTGTAATTCAAACGGAAGTGAAGACCTGTTCTTTATTTGGCATTTAATGATATATACAGGGTTGCATTAAATATAAGAAGAAGGGTCATTCACTACGCTAATTCACAACACCAACCCCAAGTACTTTTGTAGTACAAATATAGCAGTCCGTTGAATGGCAAGTTGGTTCCCTCCACTTCATTGGTGTAATAAATTTCATATGTCGCCTAAATAGATAGTTTAAGAAATTAGTCAGCTATGCATTAAAAGGGAGCAAATTCCTAGCTTTTAAAGCGCACCTTTTTGTTCCGGTTTCCGAAAAAATCAATCACTCGATATGTGGTGCACACAGTATTCGATGTCCATGGTTTTTCATTGTTTTTAGGCTCAATTCCAAAATACTTATAGTATGTATCTTTCAAAGGATTTGAAAATGCACGTCGCATCCTTATAACGATAAATTGACCGCAGATGAAAACAGAACATATCTGTATCATTTGTACACTCAAACTCTCGCGCCCTTTTGCTTATATTATATTTTTAAGTAAATGACGGGTTATAAACTGCATTTATAAACTGAACAGTATCCGGCGAGCCTTGCAGATATTATGAAGGAACACGGCCCATGTACTATTATTTATACTTAGATCAAGTAAAAATTTAAGCCTACGTAGATATAAAGGTTCCCTCGTTCTACAAAGAAAACACTACCTGCCTTAAAAATATGATCTTGCTTGAAATGTGCCTGGGTTTGAGAAAACGACACTGACAGTTTTTGTATCTAATAACCCTTCGAAAATCTACCTGCTAACTAACTGATATACGAATACTAACATATATGTACGAGTAGGGTACTTAAGTATTAAATGGATATATTTACTTGAATGCTTATAACTTTTGTATTAGTCCATCGATTTTGTTGAATGAAAGCTTGTTTTTTTTGCAATAAAACAGAGCTTAGAGGGAAAACCAAAAGAAAAAAAATCTGCAAAAAAATAAAAAATTTTCGAGATCCTTTTCTCGCAGTACAAATTTTTGTATATTTTTACAAACAAAAATTAAAAAAATCCGTAATGATTGGTCGTTATCTTTGAATCTGCATGACCTAGAAAAAAGTGTTGTATGCCCAGTTTATAGCACATTTTATTACATTTGAAAAACTTCAAACAGTTTTGGAATTGCTCAATTCGTTCTTGAGATATATATGATTAAGTGGACCCAAGGTGAAAAAACGGTAATTCGTAAATATCTCAAAAAGGTTAGCATAGAATTAAAAATAACCTTGATTTTCGGAACCAGGGGGTGATTTTACATAGGAATTTCGTAACGGCGTCTCTGGTGCAGAAAAAAATTGGAATTTGTAATCCAGTGTTATCAGTCCAGTCATATTTCACACAGTTTTGCAGGTGCTACAACAGCAATGATACAATCGTGCGTATATGAGAAAAGGTGCATATGTTTGTTCTGCAAGCTCAGGCCTATTTTTTCAATTCGTATGTGACGAATTTTGCTAATTTAATTTGCCCTAATTTGGATAATTTGAAGTATTGACATAATTGAAGTATTTTATTTATTTTATTTAGGTAAACAAACATCTGTAGCAACGTGCATCAATATACTTTTCACCGAACCCCTAAGAATAGATCCTTTCGTCTGTCCTGCCGTTATATAGAAGAGTATGTATGGATCGATATAGCATTGTACCTACCGTTCGAAGTGCTCTGTGCCAATGCGGTATTATGATTAAAAAATACATTGAACTGGAAAATAAAATATAGGCATGGTTGCAACTGAACAGTCATCTCAGTTAGTTTATTCATTTTGGCAATTACTTTCAGGCTGATTTTGCAACCTTAAATTCAACTTTGTTTATATTTGGTGAAGTCTGAAAAGAGAAAATATAAGTATGTTAGATGTAAGATGCAGATGTAGGTTTTACCGATGCACAGTGGGATCGTTCATATATCGACCTATCCTAATAGAAACGTCGTAACTGAAAAATTTTGTCAATACGGACGTATTTTAATTTAATTTCATTTTAATTTATTTCTCAGTCTACAGATTAAACAATCATACAGACAATTTTAAGATATAATGTACGATATAAATAACATATGCATTCACAATTTAAAAATAATATTAAACAGTATTTAATTAAACGCTTGACAATTTCAAATTCAAAACTTAGAAGTAAGCAGAAGTTAAAATGTTGTAAATGAATTCATGGAAGTGTCTCAAAACGACCGTACACAAAGTACTCATGAGAGAGCTGTTTGCCCAGTAGGGGCACATGTGAATTTATGAAATTGACAACAATAGACAATATTAATAGGAGACACAATTTATACAGAAACAATTTGAGTACATACATGTAAAAATAATGATCAAATCACAATTTTGCAAACAAGTTTCCAATAACTGGTACTTTCATATTTGAAATAGAGGGTTGAAGAGCATTATCACGGTTTAGGGTTCTTTGATTCTCTTCAAATTACAATTTTAATGTAGTTAAAAGATATTTTAGCACGCTTTTATTAGCTTGGCCTGTATGTAACGGAATCTTTGAGCTTAATTTTCACCGGTTTCTAGAAGTCTGATTAATTTGAAACCATACATATCAAGGACCGATGACAATGCATTAATGTGATGGTGTGGTGACATAAGGTCAACGGACATAATGTCAATTGGCTTTTTTGCCACATTGAATGGCCATAAGTTTGATTGAAACTTTGCACACGTATCAAGGCTCGATGACAATGCAATAATGTGATGGTGGGGTCACATAAGGTTAACGGACATAAGGTCAATAAGGTTTGATTTGAAACCCTGCACATAATGCGAAAAACGCATTCCTTTATTAATGATAAAAGTGGATGCATGGCACATCTACAAAAGAGCATACTGGAGCCCTTTATAAGACGCTTTTATTAGCTTGGCCTGTATCTATCTATGTATCTATGTATCCATGTATGTTTGTAACGGAATCTGGAGTGGAGCCGAGAGCCCCGGTAATGCAGAGCTCCGAACTCCGTTGCACCTTTTGAAGCATTTTAAGATAGGTACTTTTAGCTAGTGCAGGCCACCAGACCAAGACACCATAAAGAAGAATCGGGCGCACAATGGCTGTGTAAATACAGTAGGTCACCTTATGGGAGAGTCCCCAGGAGGTACCAATTGTCTTCTTGCAGGTGAGCAGCTCTGCTGCTGCCTTCTTGGATCGCTCCACTATCTAGTCACTCCATAATAGCTTCCTGCACAGAATGACTCCCAAATACTTGACTTGATCGCTAAACGCTAGGAACGTACCCCCAGTTCTTGGCGGTGTAAGATTTGGTACTTTGTACCTCCTCGTGAAGAGAACAAGCTCGGTTTTACCCGGGTTCACTTCCAAACCTGTGGCGGGTTGTACTCCTGGAGCAGCTCCAGGATGTCAGCTGGGTCCGTTGGCGTCACTGGAACCCAGGCTCTAGCCCTTGGTCGTGAGGGGATATCACGCGCCTCCACTACCTTGAGGCGCGCGCCCGGATATACCACCCCTATCAGCGTGACGGCGGCCCTATAGAGGTTTACCGACCTGGCGTCTTCACAGGCAATTAGCTTGACATTGCCCTGGAATCACTCTGCATCGGTGTAAGATAGCGGTGGACCGGGGTTGTCTTTCTTAACCTTAACGGCCACCGTAGCAAGCGCGGCCTCGATCTACTTCCACTGTTGTTTCGGGATCCTGCCATCTTCGCTGCTCTCGTCTATAACGCCAATGATCTGCCGACCCTTGGCAATTTCGGCGAAACACCGCGTCCAGCCTCCCTGCGTCTTGGCTCTTTTCGTTGCCGTGGGGTTGGATTCATCCATGGACCGCTGGCGTTTCGAGGTTTCATCACTCTCGACTCAAACTTTTAAAATTACTTGAACTAAAAAATTAAAAATAAATAATAGTTTAAAAAAACTAAAAAACACGCGAGTTTTTATAACAGTAGTAGAAGGTCAAACAATCGTTTATAGTTAATCACCTCAAAATAAAATTATAATAAAATTTAAGTTATTAACAGAATAATTTAATTCACAGTAAAAAGCGTGGGGTGCTTGATATTGAATGTTACAATCATTCTATTGGCAACTATCTGAGAGGAAAGATATAAAATGTAGTCAAATGCAGCCCACGCTTTTTACTGTGAATTAAATTGTTCTGTTAATAACTTAAATTTTATTATAATTTCATTTTGAGTTGATTAGCTATAAAGGATTGTTTGACCCTCTACTACTGTTATATAAACCCTTTTAATTGAAAATTATTTTCTATTTTTTAGTTCGGTTAGCTATAAAACCGTGTTTTTTTAGTTTTTTTAAACTATTATTTATTAAACGGTTTTATTTAGGTTGACTTGACAGGCTGCAAGGCCAGCGCGAATTTTATAATTAAAATTTAAGTAACTTCCCGATAAGCTACAAGCTTGAAACTTGGAATATAGTTCAGAACCCGATGACAATGCAATAATAAGAAAAAAATCGCCGCTAGATCGCGCAAGGATCGAGATATTTGCAAAATTCGTATCGGTGGTCCGATTTGGCTCATATTTGGAACACATAATACATACATGAATAGAAAGCGACCTATGAGGTGGCGCTAGGATTGAGATATTCACAAAAATCGTATTTGTGGTCCGATTTCGCTCATATTTGGAACACATAATACATACTTCTTGTATGCGACCTATGGAAAAATCGCCGCTAAGTGGCGCAAGGATTGAGATATTCACAAAAATCGTATTTGGGGTCCGATTGGGCTCATATTTGGAACACATAATACATACAAGAATAGAAAGAGACATATGAAAAAAATCACCGCTAGGTGGTGCAAGGATCGAGATATTCACAAAAAGCGTAATTTGTGGTCCGATTTGGCTCATATTTGACATACAGAAATAGAAACCGCTGTAGTAAAAAAATTCACGCTAGGTGTCGCAAAAATTGAGATATTCAAAAAACTCGTACTTGCCTCTCCGATTTGGCTCTTTGAACAAATATTATATACAGTCCGGTTGAAATGATATCAAAATATCTTTGGAGCACATAAGTTCAAATTTTGTTAGTGAAATTTCATTACAAAAATTCATTTCCCGGTAGAAGTGACGTCAGAATACTATGGACCACATAAATTCAAATTTTGCTAGTGAAATTTCAGTATAAAAATTTAAGTCCCATTAGAAGAGACGTCAAAATACTTTGGAGCACATAAGTTAAAATTTTGCTAGTGAAATTTCAGTATAAAAATTCTAGTCCCGTTAGAAGAGACGTCAAAATATTTGGGAGCACATAAGTTCAAATGTTGTTAGTGAAATTTCATTACGAAAATACATTTCCCGGTAGAAGTGACGTCAGAATATTTGGACCGCATAAATTCAAATTTTGCTAGTGAAATTTCAGTATAAAAATTCAAGTCCCGTTAGAAGAGACGTCAAAATACTTTGGAGCACATAAGTTCAAATTTTGTTAGTGAATTTCATTACAAAAATTCATTTCCCGGTAGAAGTGACGTCAGAATACTTTGGATCACATAAATTCAAATTTTGCTAGTGACATTTCGAAGGGTGCTAAGCCTTCATCATCAGTACGTTTTTAGGCATGCTGCGCTAACTATTTAGCTATACAGCGGTGGTTTGTTTGACTGGCAAATTTGCTACTTCTATTCCTTTTTACCAACTATATTTATTCAGTGTTGCGCCATCTGGTACATAATGCTGGATTTTTGTTTATTGTCAATTACTTTGTTTGACATTCCCAAGTGCTCATGGTTTATTAACAATTGTTTTTGTTTTTATCGGCCTATTGATAAATGATTCAAAGTTCGATTCAAGCTCAAGGCCAGAACAATAATTAAAAAAAAATTTAAGTTAAACGGTTTTATTGAAAACAATACTTACATTAAGTAGTAATAATACTAAAAGATAGAAAATAATTAGGTAGGTCCTAGGTACTAGTCATCACACTCCTCATCAATCTAGGGCGTTGATCAGACAATTAAATAAAAGCGCTGGGCATGTTAAATTCCTAAAAATGTGAGGCGTAGCAGAATCTGATTAAGGTTCAGTTGGACTTACTTATGACTATCAATAGAAATTTGACGCGTCCAATGCTTTTATTAAATGTCTGATAAACGCCCTAGATTGATGAGGAGTGTGATGATTAATATTCAAGTTATAAAAAGAGTTTTTGTTAGGTATGGGTCAGTGAATTCTTTAAACCAACGTTTAACGAAAGCCAAAGTACCTTTAGCCCTATTCAAGCTAGATTCAATGTGAAATTTAAAATCCAGTTTTGGGTTCACTGTAACGCCTTAATCTATAAAATTAGTGACTTGCTTGATTATATAATCGCCAATAGCATAATCATGGGATTGGAAGGACTTTCTTGTAAAACTCATGAACTTAAACTTGGGTAGGTTTAGTGACAAGGCGTTTAAATTACACCAATCCACTAGACTATTCAGATCCGCCTGAGGAAATGCCGTATCCACGGATAAGCGGATATGTATTAAAAGTTTGACATCATCAGCGTACATAAGCGGCTTGCAGCGTTTCAAAACACTTGGAAGGTGATTATCGACTGAGACCAGCAATTATTAAATATAAGTGTTTGTTTTCTTTCCTTCAAACAAGAAGAAACCTAAGAGAAAAACAATGGAGGAAATCCTAACCGATCAAGTTTGAGTAAAAGTACGGAGTGAGAAACTTTATCAAATGCCTTACTAAAATCAGTATAAATAACATCAACTTCACAATTAGTTTTAAAACTGTTGGAGACAAAGGTTGTAAACTCAAGCAAGTTGGAGACCGTAGACTTGCCCTTGCAAAAGCTATGTTGTGAAAAGTCAACTAATGAAGATACTCTAAATGCAAGTTGTTTTGTGATAATCGATTCAAGTAGCTTAGGAATAGTGTTAAGTTTAGCTATTCCTCTATAATTTATAACGCACGTTCTACTTCCATTTTTATGCAGTTGTATTATAAATGATTCTTTCCACTTCTTAGGAAATATCCCTTGCTTCAGGAAGGCATTGAGCAAAAAGGCTAAAGGTCGATATAAGTATCGAGCACAAGATTTCAGCACAACTGACGGAATTTGATCAGGACCACTAGGGTCAGAAATTTTTAGATTCTCCAGAAGATTTAAAACATCATCAGTACATATATATGGGGCTGCCTGGGAATTCAGGGGAGACAATTTGAAAGGATAGTTCAATGGCGGGTAAACAGAGGTATTTGAATAATTAGATTCGAAGAAATCTGCAAACATATTAACAATTTCGGAGCTATCGTTGGAAATGAAGCTGTAAAACGACTTAGGGTTGTCAAACATTTGGCTTTTAATCCTACTGATATAGTTCTTGTAACAACTTCTTTTTAACGTGTTATACTTGTAAAGTAAAATTGATTAGGCGGCATAGGCAGTCATTGATCCAGATTGTTTGTATCGTTTGAATGAACGCGTCGTTTGATTTTTCAGGCGCTTCAGGATGCTATTGCAGTGGTTTCGGACACAGGTATGTATATTGGAATATTTCGTGTAATACATTATTAAAATGAGATATACTCTCATCAATATCCCCATCGTACTCAGGCCAATTTATTTTCGACACTTCGAGTATTAATTTAGACCAGTTAGCTTTTCAAAACAGAAATCGATGAGGGATCTTTCGCACTACGTTGGAGGTAAGCTCAGATCGATTGTGAGATTCCATAAATATCGCAAGAGCTGGATGATATACATCCTCGGGCAGGGCAAAGGGATCGCATCCATTTACAAAACAATTTGATGAATCGTCTGCAAAAATTAAATCAAAGCATTTACCAAATTTATTCTGAATGTTGTTCACTTGAAAAAGTCCAGCATCAGATAAGTCATTCAGAAAATCGTAGAAGATAGCGCGAGAAGAAGTAGCGACTAGTATTCCTTCTACAAGACTCCACGTCACACATGGCAGATTAAAATCGCCAAGTACAATGACAGAAGCACAGACCCTGGCAGTACTGAAGACAGCACGACTGAGGAATGCTTTAAATAAAAAGAAATGCCAGAATATGGGGGAATATAACTTGCAATAAAATATTTGTAGGTTGGTGACAATTTTACTCACACACAAAGAAACTCAGCATCCTCGGAGTCTGCAAAATACACTTCTTCCGCAGAAAACCTAGTGTCTTGGCCGGGCCACAGCTCAGAGTTGGTGCCGGTCAGGAAATCGCAAGAAAGAAGAGAAAATGTGGTACTAGGATTTAAAAAATATAAATATCTTTATTTTAAATAAATATGGTGCACAATAATTAATACCTGTATTTTTGTAGGTTACCTTTTGTTAAGATCTGGAACCGCCGGTGGGATACGTTCGTTCAGCACGATGTAAGAAAACAAGTGAGGTAAAAAATATATAACAGGTCAATGTTAGCATAAACAGTTTGACTCGCACTGTTGACCAATATAAGAAAAAATGCGAGGGCGGCCTTTTATGTTTAGAGTTTAGGCTGTTGGCCTAAACATGCCGCCCCTTGCGACACGCAAGATCTATTTGGACATATCCGCCGCTGGTTCGCAGAATTTACTTAAATTAAGCTTAAAACTATTTTCATCCCAGGCTCCGCTTGAATTGCCTAAAGTCGAATTGAAGAATAATAAATAATAGATGCACATGGTTAAATTTCAGTGGCACATTCATTTTTATTTCATGTATATATGTACAAAATATCTCAATGCTTATGTGTATGCATAAGCAGTATTTAAATTTCATTTTTTTTTGTAAAAAAAAATATCTAATATATAAAATTCTTCTGTCACGGTTTTAGAGGCTTAACTCCTCCGAAACGGCTGAACCGATTCTCATGAAATTTTGTGAGCATATTGGGTAGGTCTGAGAATCGGCCGTCTACCTTTTTTTCGCTACGTGCCTAGGGTCTTGAGATCAAAACGTGGACCCGGGTACCACTAGAATGTGTTTATAAAATATGGATATCAAATAAAAGCTGTTGATGAGTGCTATAGTACAGGATAATTTTCATACCCCTGGGTGACTAGGGTCTCGAGATATAGGCCAAAACGTGGACCCGGGTACCTCTAAAATGTGTTTATACAATATGGATAAGAAATTAAAGCTGTTGATGAGTGATTTAGTACAGGATAATTTTCATACAACTGGGAGGCTAGGGTCTCGAGATATAGCCAAAACGTGGACCCGGGTATAGGGTTATCTACTTTAGTTATATATACTTTGTTTTTATAAATTATTTTTAAATCATTTTATTTTGTATAACATTTCAAAATGAAAATATTGGAAGTTATAAGAAAAACATCTTTAAAAAAAATAAAGTTTCATATTTTCTAAATTCAAAATTAAAAATAAATAGTTTTAATTTAAACTATACCGGGTACCCTTAGAAAGTGTTTACACAATATGGTTACCAAATGAAAGCTGTTGATGAGTGCTATAGTACAGGATAATTTTCATACAACTGGGAGGCTAGGGTCTCGAGATATAACCCAAAACGTGGACCCGGGTACCGCTAGAATGTGTTTATATAATATGGATATCAAATGAAAACTGTTGATGAGTGCTATAGTACAAGATAATTTTGATACAAATGGGAGGCTAGGGTCTCGAGATATAGCCCAAAACGTGGACCCGGGTACCCCTAGAATGTGTTTGTACAATATGGATATCAAATGAAAGCTGTTGATGAGTGCTATAGTACAGGATAATTTTCATACCCCTGGGTGACTAGGGCCTCGAGATATAGGCCAAAACGTGGGCCCGGGTACCTCTAGAATGTGTTTATACAATATGGATAACAAATGAAAACTGAA
Organism: Eurosta solidaginis; assembly: GCA_029619165.1. Taxonomy (NCBI): domain Eukaryota; kingdom Metazoa; phylum Arthropoda; class Insecta; order Diptera; family Tephritidae; genus Eurosta; species Eurosta solidaginis. Next base: position 12,702 of record JARSSU010000781.1, read on the forward strand.
GTGAAAAATGAGTGATTTAGTAGAGGATAATTTTCATACCTCTGGGTGACTAGGGTCTGGAGATATAGGTCAAACGTGGGCCCGTGAACGCGTAGACAATGTTTTTACATTGTGGGTATCAAATTGAAGCTGTTAATGAGTGCTTTAGTATAGGGTAGTTTTCATACCTATTGGTGGCTAGGGTCTCGAGATATAGGCCAAAACGTGGATCAGGGTAACACTAGGATGTGTTTTTACATTACGGGTATCAAATTGATGCTGTTGATGTGTACCGAGTAAGTTTTATGCCGCTGGGTGATTAGGGTCTCGAGATGTAGGCCAAAACGTGGACCCGAATACACCTAGAATGTATTTTACATTATGGGTATCAAATTGAAGCTGTTGATGTATGCTTTAGTTCAGAGTAAGTTTACACCGCTGGGTGACTACGGTCTCGAGATATAGGCCAAACATGGGCCCGGATACACCTAGAATGTGTTTTTATATTATGGTTATCAAATTGAAGCTGTTTATGTTAGCTATAACACAGAGTAAGTTTTACACCGCTGAGTGACTAAGGTCTCGAGATATAGGCCAAAACATGGACCCGGATACACCTAAAATGTGTTTTTATATTATGGGTATCAAATTAAAGCTGTTTCATGTGAGCTATAATACAGAGTAAGTTTTACACCGCTGAGTGACTAGGGTCTCGAGATATAGGCCAAAACGTGGACCCGGATACCCCTAGAGAGTGTGTGTATTATGGATATCAAATGAAAGCTGTTGCTGAGAGCTCTAAATTCCTTGTGATATTCGATTTAGTCGCATCAACCTGGCAAAACTGATAAATATGCATGCGAAGCCGAAATAAAGACAAGAATTAATAATACCAACATACCTATTTACATACGTCCTATTCTATTTTCCTGAAATTTCGTATATAAATTTGCCTATATTAGTATTTACGATGCTTTTTTCCGGGAAGTATATCAGAGACGAACTGTGACTGGGATTAGGGACTAGGACTGGGACTGAGACTGAGACTCGGAGTGGGACTGGAACAAAATACATACCACCCTCTGGGACTGGCAATAAGAGATGAAGAAGAAGGAGAAAAACTTGAGAGAAGAGAAAAGAGAGAAGGAGACTGAGAAAGAGATTGAATGAGACGAAGTTGGAGATGAAGCGAAAGAGACGGAGGGAGGAGTGAATAAAAAGATTAGGAAAAAGTGTAGAGGGGTAGAGCAGAGTTAGACGGAAAAAGCTTATTAAAATGTATGCAGATAGGCCAAATTTAGGGCAGAACAACGTCTGCCGGGTCTGCTAGTATTGTATAAAAAAGTATATGTATGTATAAAAAGCGTATTTACAATTCATAGTTTTTATGTATATAAAAAAAGTATTGAAAATTAGTTTAAATTCAATTATGTTTTTATGTAAAAAGGGATATGTATAAAATTAATGCAACTTAGCAGGCTCCAGACAATACCCAGCCAAAGATGGTATTCTGTGCTAACAGGTGCCCTAAAGTTCCGGCTGGTATGGCACCTAGCAGAACCTTCCACACCACGTCGGCCCCGCGCACCAAGTGGAATGGGGCGGCGATGTAGAACCGTGGGTCTGCGAGCCTGATGTTTGCATACGGCGTGTCTACCGTTGCGTCAACGCTTATTAGTGGGGTTTGCCTCTGGAAATGAGGCAACGCTACAGCGTAGGTGGTAACGGTTGCCGTTTGCCCATGCTTGCTCCGCAGCTTGATGAAGCACGCACGCCGATCGACTACAATCGTCACCTCAAGGCGGAGTTGGCATAGAAAATCCTCCGCGATGATGGACGTTGCAGCGCATGGATCGAGTAAGGCTCGCACCAGTTGCAGGCGTCCACCCGACTCGACTTTAATGGCGGCCATGGGTGCAACCGACGTGAGGCACTGGATCAACTGCGGCGGTGCGCGTGGGTTCACAACCGTTCCAGCCCGGAAATCATTAGCTGGATTGAGGTGGAATGCGGATGAATCCACTCTCCCTTCTCTGCGACTGTGATGGTCATGCTGCCTACGTCGATTTTTTCTTCTTTTTTGGCTGTTCTTCTGCGGTTGGAAAGTTTTCATTTCCAATCCACCTACGATCACCTCGTGCCTGAGTAGAGGTCGAAAATGGCGCAGTTGGAAAGTTTTCATTTCCAATCCGTTCGTAGAAGGTGGGTGGAATGCCAATGATTCCACTCCGTTTCAACCTCGGATGCATTAATGGAGAGTGTGACGCTTTTTTTTGGTGGTTCTCTGTGGCCTGCTGCGTCTTTAGGGATTGCATTGCCCCCTCGTCGTCTCCTGCACGTCCTCGATGTGCAGCATGATGTGGTGGTCGTCATCGCATTTCTTGCACCTCCCCTCATGTGGGCAATGTGCTGCATTATGCAAAGAGGATAGGCAGTTGGTGCAATAGCACTTTTTCATCTTTTCGGGTGTATTAAGGGCCAATTAAACTTCCTTAACCCTAACGCCATAGTCGTAACCATATCCATATCCATAACCATCTCCAATGTGATCGATTAATGGTGCCTTAACCTAGACATCGTAAAAATTTCATAAAAATGAAGAAAAAGCAAAAAATTACAAATATATTCCACAAAAAATAAGTCTCTTAGTCATAACGTATCCAAAAACAATGAATAAAATGTACAAAAAGTTATTAAATTCAACAAATCAAATATTTTTAGGTTATGGATATTGCGAGAAACCAAAAATCAATTGGTGGGCTATGGTATGATTATGGCGTTAGCGTTATAGTATGGCACCATTAATCGATTACATTGATTTCCATAAGGTAGGTTCGATCAGCTGTTTAACTGGTTTTGGTTTAATGGTTAGAAGTCACCATTAATTGGCCCTTTATCGCGGAAGATAAGGCACACTCTAAGTGGATGTTTCTTCTCGCATAAGCGGCAGGCCATAGAGAACCCTTTAGCTTCAGGTATTTTGCGAATTGCAGTGAATCACGTAATTTTTCTCAAAATGAAAATAACTTGTTCTAATTTTATCGACATAGCGAGCACATTTCGGTTGGCGAGCAATTCTGGTAAGGCAAATGTAGACTTCACCTTATAAGGGGTTCTTGGTGGAAGCAGGGTAAAGTATGCGATATAAAAACATACGATTGATGTGCTGTATTTTCATATAATTCATATTTGTTTGTTTTGCAAGTGATACCCTATGACCCCAAGACAGAAACAACGCCAAACGAAACATTAGCAGAAAAGATTTTCTAAAACTATGTCTCATTTACCTATTTCCAAGCATTTATAGCATTTCTTTTTGATTACTAACTAGTTTCTCAAAAATGTAAATGTCTATGTCATGGTTTTCCATATGTGAAGCATGTAGCCTTAAGGATGATTGATATTGTGTCAACACCCTTATGCTACTATGATAGTATATTGATCGTTTGCAATATCGATATATCGCATGTTTCACTAACTTCAGTCCGGAATTAATTAATGAAACGAATAAAAACAAGTGCGGGAGTGAATTTTTTCTTAAAATTGTAATTTTATTTGAGTTGTATTTTATATAAGGTGCCACGATTTTACAACTTTTGTTGATTTGTAGGGGTAGAGGGGGTCCTAAAAATCAGAAAAATGGATCCGAAGCTCTAGGAAACTCTTAGTTTATGAAATATAAGCTTTTAAATTTCTAAATTTAGTAACATTGCAACTTAAGTCCTGCACCTAAAATTCAGGTCCCACATGTCGATAGCGGTATCAAAAGACGCGTATTTCCGTCAAGATTAAGACGAAAGCAGAAACTACTTTTATCTCGTTTAAAGGTTATTCACGGAAAACCCGTCGGTACTATTGTAGTTTTTTTCGTTGTTGCAATTAAGCAAACGAAAACATATGAAGGTGGTGAATAGTGTTGCCAGCTCCTCAACAATATCTTGGTAGAACATTATAAGGTGGTGGCACGTCGACATTAATGCAAACAAATATACACTACCAATGTTTATAATCAGATTCAGTTGTATGCGTAAAATTCCTTGCAAATAATTGATTCATTCACAGTTTTGACCAATGAAATATCACTAAAAATTAACTTTTCTTCTCTTCTCTTCTCTTCTCTTCTCTTTCTCTCCTCTCTTCTCTTCTCTCTCTCTTTTCATCTCCTCTCTTCTCTTCTCCTCTCCTTTCTTCTCTTCTCTTCTTTTCTCTTCTCTCTCTCTTCTCTTCTCTTTCTCTTTCTCTTCTCTTCTCTTTCTCTTTCTCTCTTTCTCTTCTCTTCTCTTCTCCTCTCTTCTCTTCTCCTCTCTTCTCTTCTCTTCTCTTCTCTTCTCTTCTCTTCTCTTCTCTTCTCTTCTCTTCTCTTCTCTTCTCTTCTCTTCTCTTCTCTTCTCTACTCTTCTCATCTCGTCTCTTCTCTTCTCATCTCATCTCTTCTTTTCTCTTCTCTGCTCTTGTCTTGTCTTGTCTCTTGTCTTGTCTTTTCTTTTCTTGTCTTGTCTTTCCTTGTCTTGTCTTGTCTTGTCTTGTCTTGTCTTTACTTGTCTTGCCTTGTCTTCCTTGTCTTGTCTAGTCTTGTCTTGTCTTCTCTTTCGCCTGCGGCGCTTTTGTTCAAGAAATACAAAAACATTTTATTTTTTAATTCGTATGATAAAAAAACATACAAATTTTTAATAAAAAAGCGCGTGATAGTGTTGCCAGCTCCTCAACAATATCTTGTTTATCTTGGTAGAATATTATAAGGTGTCGGGCACGTCGACATTAATGCAAACAAACATACACTACCAATGTATTTTATTTTTTTAATTCTCTGAATAATATGTAAAAATAAAAAATAAATGTAAGGCGCGATAACCTCCGAAGAGATCTAAGGCCGAGCTTCTCTTCCAATTTGCGTCGTGCTCCTCTTGATTTTTCCCTACAAATTGGCCGGACGGGACCTACATGTTTTATGCCGACTCCGAACGGCATCTGCAAGGCAGATGAGTTTTCACTGAGAGCTTTTCATGGCAGAAATACAATCGAAGCGCTTGCCAGACACTGCCGAAGGGGCGACCCCGCTTAGAAAAATTTTCTTCTAATTGAAAAATCTTATTTCTAAAATTTTGATGTTGCTTTGCCCGGGAGTTGAACCCAGGGCATACGGTGTGATAGGCGGAGCACGCTACCATCACACCACGGTGTAGTCTTATATTATTTGGGGTGTTGACATTGCTCGGATTTATAATCAGATTCAGTTGTATGTGTAAAATTCCTTGCAAATAATTGATTCATTTGTAATAATAAAATTCCCCAACTTAATACATAGCGACATATCTGGCAGCGCCATTGCTGTGTCATTGTGAATGGTGCACTCTGTAAGAAAGAGTAAGAAACATGTTAAATCATATTGTAATAAGTAGTCAGCTATTGTAATAAAATGTGTAAGAAAGTATGCAATTTAGTTATGTAAAATAAAATATAAAAATGACGAGTGGCAATAGTGCCATCGGCATTTTTATATTGCACCGCCATCATTATTATATTTTCGCCAATCTAATACTCGTGACGTATCTATTTTAAATTCGTTGTCCTCGCATATTAATTTGTAATTAAATTAAAGTTAATTAGAAACAGATAATGTGGTATAAAGTGTGGCGTAGGATACCACCACGTACTCCTATAATCTAACGCCACGGCTAGTATCTGGGGGCGGCGCCTTCAAGAATCCTGGCGTAGCAGCGAAGGCGATTTAAATGCAAAATTGGTAGGTTACCGGCAGCGGACAACCGAAGTTGTCCAATATGGCGACCGTGAAGGTTGCAAGCGGTGGTACGCAGTGATAATAAAAAATTTTTCTAACTAAATCATTTCTACAAGAACTCTAATAATTCTAAAAAAAAATTTTCAAAAAAGTAATAATACTATGCAGAGATAATAAACATTTTTCTAACAAATGCGGTTTCCTACAAAAATCTAATAATACTCTGCGGAGATAATAATTCTAATTAAAAACAATTTTAAAAAAGTAATAATACTATGCAGAGATAATAAAATTTTTTTTTAACAAATGCGGTTTCCTACAAAAATCTAATAATACTATGCGGAGATAATAAAATTTTTTAACAATTTTCAAAAATAATAATACTACGTAGAGATAATAAAGTTTTTCTAATTACATACAATTTTTAATAAAAAGCAGAGATAAAAGATTTTTCAAAGCTATTAATACAAGATGGAAAAAGTAAAACTGTAGTAAAACTAAATACTACGGAAATAATAAAAACAACTAAAATTCGAATATCTACAAAATTTACAAAATAATACATATTATTAAACTCATCGGCATTCATAACGGAATTCAAAAACCCACGCCAATCAGACAACGGAATCAGCAACTGTATCACCGCCACCAGAAGCAGCGAACGCCAGCAGCATTGGCGAAGACCAGCGGCAGCATTCGCTTCCCAAGGCACAGTCGGTTCTATGTACCAGAGCGACTCAGGGATTTTTCCCGACCAAGGACTGTCATTTCAGTGTAACCCCATTTAATTTGTTGCGTCCCTCCCACAAATTGTCATCCTCCCAGCAGCTCCTTGCAGCGGGACTGCTCCATATTCTCTTGCTCCGGGAAGGTATCGAATCCAATCCGGGTCCATCTCCTGACCCCGGTCCTGAGAAATTGTTTTGCTGCATCTGCCGGAAAAGAATCTTTTTTTGACGGTCATACTCTGTTCAGTGTGTCTCGTGTAAGGGATGGTTGCAGCGGACAGGTTGTTCTGGGCTTGATCCCAAAACCCGACCTCCACGTAACTTTTATAAATATTTTGTGGCTCCTTGCAGTTCACATCCAAGGGCGTCCCGTAGTCTACGCCTTAGCGCCCCCCTCCCTCGTTCGAGCGTACCGCCGACTTCATCGTTACAGAAAAACGCACTTTCATAAAGTTTTAAAAAAGGAAAGTGGGACGAATACAAATCTTTTACAGACAACCTCTTTGCTGTCCTCCCTATCCCGACTGATTCCCGCCAAGGGGAGCGTGCTTTCCGCAAGGCCATTGAATCCGCTTCGGCACGTTTCATTCCCGCCGGGAGAATTCCCGAAATTCGGCCCCACTTCCCGGCGGAGGCCGCAAATTTAGCGAGAGAACGTGACCTTATAAGAGAGCTCGACCCAGGCGACCCCCAAATAAGGGATATAAACCAACGCATCAGCGAAATGGGAGGAGTACCTAAGAGGTTGTAACCTCTCTGCCGGTGTGGATAAACTTTGGTCCACCGTAAAGTCCCTATCGAATCCGTCTAAGCACAATGAGCCTTCGGCGATAAAGTGCTGTCGGATTGGAAAAAATTTGCGAGCGATTTCTGCCGTCAATATGTAATGCATTCTACAAAGATAGACGGAGGGCCAACAGACACGCACATAAACATAAATTCAGCGCGTCACCAATTACCATCACCGCCAGAGAGGTTGAAGATGCCATTGGTCACGCTATACCACCCAAATCAGTGGGTCCAGACGGCATAGCCATGCCGATGCTTAAAAGCCTAGGGAAAGAGGGTTTCAAATACTTAGATCATGTCTTCAACCTGTCTCTTTCCACCTTTGTCATAGCCGAAAAATGGAAAATGGCCAAGGTGGTCCCGCTACTAAAGCCTGGGAAACCAGCTAACATAGGAGAGTCGTATCGTCCCATATCTCTCCTATCGCCAGTAGCAAAGACGCTTGGAGCCATTTTGCTCCCCTACTTCCAAGCAAATTTGCAGCTAGCCTGTCATAAACATGACTTCAGAAAACTCCATAGCACCACCACCGCGCTAAATGCCATCAGAACCCAGATAAATTGCGGTTTAAATCAAACCCCCCACCATAAAACAGTACTCATAGCGCTAGACATATCAAAAGCTTTTGATACGGTCAACCATGGTACGTTACTGCAAGACCTGGAAGGGTCTACCCTTCCCCCTTGTCTTAAAAGGTGGACCGCAAATTATCTGGGTGGTCGGCAGGCATCGGTGCAATTTAGAAACGAAACATCAAAACCAAGAAGAATTGAACAAGGGGTGCCACAGGGTGGTGTCCTATCCCCACTTCAGTTTAATTTCTACATATCTGAGCTATCTTCACCACCAGAAGGAGTCACTATCGTTTCATACGCCGATGACTGCACAATAATGGCCACAGGCCCAGGCCCACAGATCGATGAGCTCTGCAACAGAATAAACGGCTACCTACCTTATCTCTCCAGTTTTTTCGCCTCGCGAAACCCGGCATTATTCTCGACTAAATCTTCCGCGACCTTATTTACAACATGGACGTCCCAAATGTCGACCAATTAGAACATCCACGTCGATGGCACTTCGCAACCGGCTGTCCTACACCCCAAAATGTTGGGTGTGACGTTTGATCAGGATCTACATTTTGGTGAGCACGCAATCGCAATTGTTCCGAAAATCGAGAGCCGTAATAAAATCCTCAAATCCCTTGCTGGAAGTACCTGGGGAAAAGATAAAGAAACGCTCATTACTACATACAAAGCAATTGGGTAGCCGTTTACGTACTGCGCGTCACCCATATGGTCGTTAAGCCTAAAAATTACCCACTGGAAGAAGCTACAGGCCTGCCAAAATATTGCTCTGAGAATCGCCACGGGCTGTCTTCTTATGTCCCCAGAACACCATCTACTTAATGAGGCGAGAATACTCCCCATCAGGGAGAGAAACCAAACAGTTCCTGTTGAATACCCAGAAACCTGTGCATCCAAACAGACATGTGATTGATGAGCCAACACCGCCTAGGGGCTTAAGGAGTCATCTCCGTAAGCATTTTGAGGAAATACGGCACATCAGAACCCAGCCGTATGAAAAAAACACAAGCCGGGATTGCCCGTTGAATCCAGTACTCAAAGAAAAGTACCCAAAACTTGTGGAAGAGGAACGCATACTCCCCAGGGAAACGCGTGTCACTCTTGCTCAACTTCGTTCGGGATACTGTAACAGGTTAAACTCTTACCTATCTAGAATCAACCTCGACATACAAAATGTATGCCCCGCTTGCAATGTGTCCCCACATGACACCAGCCATCTCTTTAATTATAATGTGGAACCAACACCTCTAACACCCCTTTTATTATGGTCCACCCCAGTTGAAACAGCAAGTTTCCTTGGAATCCCGTTAGAGGATATTGATGACGATTTGTGATCGGTCGCGGCTGTTAGGTGGGGCGAAGCACTGCTACAACAACAAAAACAACCAGCGGCAGCATCGCCAACGAAGACCAGCAGCAGCACCAGCGCCAGCGAAGACCAGAAGCAGAAAAATAAGTATATATGTATGTATTTAAATTTTTTTTCTACGGGTTTTTTTTAACACATATATGTATGTATATTAAAAAATTAAAATTTTTATTAAATGCGGTGCGTTCGCATTTCATATAATATGTTTGGATTTTTGAATAGCAACGGTGCGTCCGTTTGCATGTAACATGAAAATTTTGGATGTTTTTGATATAAGCGGTGGTTTTGGGAAAATAAAATTAAGATTTTTTGATATATGCGGTGGTTCCGTGAAAAAACAATTAAGATTTTTTTTGATATAAGCGGTGGTTCCGTGAAAAACCAATTAAGATTTTTTGATATAAGCGGTGGTTCCGTGAAAACCCAATTAAGATTTTTTGATATAGGTGGTGCTTCCGTGAAAAACCAATTAAGATTTTTTTGATATAAACGGTGGTTCCATGAACAACCAATTAAGATTTTTTGATATTAGCGGTGGTTCCGTGAAAAACCAATTAAGATTTTTTTGATATAAACTGTGGTTCCGTGAAAAACCAATCGACATTTTTTTAATAAAGCGGTGCGTCCGTGATTACGACATTTTTGAGATTTTTACCAATTCATACTTATATACTTTTGTGCCACTTTAAATTCAATTACTTCTTACAGATTTTTCATACAATTAGGTTTCAGTTGCAATCAATTCTTCCAATAAATTTTTAAACATTCTGTTAGCGACAACTCACTGTAAATCAGTTCCACTTTCCCAAAATTTTTTTTTCTTTTTCCTCAACATTTCATCTTCAATTATAAATTCCTACATTCAAATAAGTGCTTCATTAATTTCATAGTAGTTTAAACTAAATTCTTTTGCTCTTCTTATAACTACATATATACAACACAGTTCACAAGTTCACAAAACTTCAAATTCAGAACCAGATTCCGATAAATTAGGTTCAAGCTCCGAAAGTTTAACTTCATCTTCGACCGAAAAAGTCACAAAACAGGAAAATAAATTACCTTTGTCAGCAGATTTCACAGGCTTCGAAGATTCTTCCAACGAAAAATTAACTTCAACTTCTTCTTACGTAAACGCAGATCTTAACGATCCAATTAGTACAAACGTCGCCTCACCTTCTTCTAATTCAGCTTCAGATCTTAACGATGAAATCATGGCAACACTTGAGGAAAAGAAATCTTTCATTAATATGTGTGCTAATTCTATTAGAGAAAACTACGGCGGTGATCCTCTAGCACTTGAAACTTGTATAGACCTTTATACTCAGTTGATCAGAGCTCACAGAGTATATTAACTTTGATTGGATAACGGTTGCTTGTACAGGTATAAAGGAACCGAGATAGATATAGACTTCCATATATCAAAATCATCAGTATGGAAAAAAAATTTGATTGAGCCATGTCCGTCCGTCCGTCCGTCCGTTAACACGATAACTTGAGTAAATTTTGAGGTATCTTGATGAAATTTGGTATCTAGGTTCCTGGGCCCTCATCTCAGATCGCTATTTAAATTGAATGATATCGGACTATAACCATGCCCCTTTTTCGATATCGAAAATTTCGATAAACCGAAAAAGTGCTATAATTCATTACCAAAGCTGGATAAAGCGATGAAACTTGGTAGGTGAGTTGAACCTATGACGCAGAATTGAAAATTTGTAAAATTTTGGACAATGGGCGTGGCACCGCCCACTTTTAATAGAAGGTAATTTCAAAGTTTTGTAAGCTGTAATTTGGCAGTCGTTGAAGATATCATGATGAAATTTGGCAGGAACGTTACTTCTATTACTATATGTTTGCTTAATAAAAATTAGCAAAATCGGAGAACGACCACGCCAACTTTAAAAAATATTTTTTTTGAAGTCAGATTTTAACAAAAAATTTAATATCTTTACAGTATATAAGTAAATTATGTCAACATTCTCCTCCAGTAATGATATGGAGCGATAAAATACAAAAATAAAAGAAAATTTCAAAATGGGCGTGGCTCCGCCCTTTTTCATTTAATTTGTCTACGATACTTTTAATGCCATAAGTCGAACAAAAATTTACCAATCCTTGTGAAATTGGGTAGGGCGTTTAGATTCTAAGACGATAACTGTTTTCTGTAAAAGAGGGCGAAATCGGTTTGAAGGCACGCCCAGTTTTTATACACAGTAGACCGTCTGTCCGTCAGCTCGGCCATTAACACGATAACTTGAGCAAAAATCGATATATCTTTTCTAAACTCAGTTCACGTACTTATCTGAACTCACTTTGTATTGGTGTAAAAAATGGCCGAAATCCGACTAGGACCACGCCCACTTTTTCGATATCGAAAATTACGAAAAATGAAAAAAATGCCATAATTCTATACCAAATACGAAAAAAGGGATGAAACATGGTAATTGGATTGGTTTATTGACGCAAAATATAACTTTAGAAAAAACTCTGTAAAATGTGTTTGACACCTACCATATTAAGTAGAAGAAAATGAAAAAGTTCTGCAGGGCGAAATCAAAAGCCCTTGGAATTTTGGCAGGAATACTGTTCGTGGTATTACATATATAAATAAATTAGCGGTACCCGACAGATGTTGTTCTCATTTTGGTCGATATCTCGAAAACGCCTTCACATATACAACTAAGGGCCACTCCCTTTTAAAACCCTCATTAATACCTTTAATTTGATACCAATATCGTACAAACACATTCTAGAGTCACCCCTGGTCCACGCTTATGGCGATATCTCGAAAAGGCGTCCACCTATAGAACTAAGGCCCATGCCCTTTTAAAATACTCATGAACACCTTTCATTTGAAACCCATATTGTACAAACGCATTCTAGAGTCACCCCTGGTCCACGTTTATGGCGATATCCCGAAAAGGCGTCCACCCATACAACTAAGGCCCACTCACTTTTAAAACACTTATTAACAACTTTCGTTTGATACCCATATTGTACAAACGCATTCTAGAGTCAACCCTGGTCCACTTTTATAACTATATTCCGAAAAGGCGTCCACCTATAGAACTAAGGCCCACTCCCTATTAAAATACTCATTAACACCTTTCATTTGATACTCATATACTACAAACAAATTCTATAGTCACCCCTGGTCCACCTTTATGGCGATATCTTGAAAAGGCGTCCACATATAAACTAAGGCCCACGCCCTCTTAAAATACTCATTAACACCTTTCATTTGATACTCATATCGTACAAACAAATTCTAGAGTCACCCCTGGTCCATCTTTATGGCGATATCTCGAAAAGGCGTCCATCTATAGAACTTAGGCCCACACACTTTTAAAATACTGATTAATACCTTTCATTTGATACCCATATCGTACAAATAAAATCTAGAGTCACCCCTGGTCCATCTTTATGGCGATATCTCGAAAAGGCGTCCACCTATAGAACTTAGGCCCACTCCCTTTTAAAATTATCATTAACACATTTCATTTGATACCCATATCGTACAAACAAATTCTAGAGGCAGGCCTGGTCCACCTTTATGGCGACATCCCTAAATGGCGTCCATTTATAGAACTATGGCCCACTTGCTTTAAAATACTCTTTAATACCTTCCATTTGATACACATGTCATACAAACACATTCCAGGGTTACCATAGGTTCTTTTTACAACATTGTGGTTTTCCCTTACTTTGTCTCCACAGCTCTCAACTGAGTATGTAATGTTCGGTTACACCCGAACTTAGCCTTCCTTACTTGTTTTATTATCTTATTAGATTCGTTCGCGTGAGTGAAAATTGATAAAAACTTGAACAAAATTTTACTAACTTTGGAAAAATCCTGTTCGTTCAAGCAAAACGTAGATGAGCTTTGGGAATACCCTGTAATATTTCGCTGTTATTTGAAGTCCATTTTCGTAACGGAAAACCACCTGAATTCAAAACCCTGGAAATTTCATCTCTTGCTCTGATTGCAGATGCAATAGTATGCCCTCCCGAAAGAACGTCGTCGACGTACATATTTTTCCGTAGAATATTTGAGCCGATTGGATGAGATTTTTCGGAATTATCAGCCAGTTTAAGTAAAGTCCTTATTGCTAGATGAGGAGCACAATTCATATCAAATGTCACTGTTTTGAGCTCATACAGACTGATTTGATCATCTGGACTTGAGCGGAAAACTACTCGTTGGTATCTTGTATGATTATCATCTGCTAGGAATTGCCTATACATCTTCTCTATATCGCTATTGAAGACATATCTGATAAGTCGCCAGCGAAAAATTAATGTTGGTAGATCAGCCTGAAGCACAGGACCAGGAAGAAGAACATCGTTCTGGCTGACACCATTTGAAGAAAGCGAAGAAACATTAAAAACAACTCTAATTTTGGTAGAGATACTTTCTTCTTTTATTACTGCGAGATGTGGTAAATAGTAATTATCGACTGCATTGGCCGATTGAATTGAATATAATCTTGACATATGCCCCATAGTCTCGTTTTCTAGTATTACTTTATTGTATTCTTTATGTAAATTGAGAAGTCTGGTCTAATTTTTGTAGAACTGAGAGCACGCTATTCTTAATGATGGACCTATATTTATCTCTCCTGGGAATTCTGTTCTGAACGGAAGCGACACAATGTATCTTCCATCCGAATTCCCCTGCGTTGTACGTTGATACAACTCCTCACAAAATTTATCATCTAATATGGAGGCTTCAGCTTCCGGTGTGCCTTCCAGCCCCCAAAATGACCTTAGCTGCTTGTCTAAAGCCACTTGATTGTAAAAGGATACCCGATTATGATTGGTTGGACTGTCTGCATCAGTACGACCAGTCAGTATCCAACCAAAGACAGTTTCTTGAGCTAAAAGAGTGCTAAGAATATTTTTTGATACCGTCTAATATGATTTTCCGATAAATATCACCGCCCAGAATAAGATCAACTGGCTCATTCACGAAGAAACGTTTATCCGCAATCACGAGATCAGGGAATGCTTGATGTGTTAATGCACTAACATCGCATGTTTGCAAATTACCTGTCAAATGTGGTAGAACTAGAACTAAAGCGTCAATAAAAATTAGTGGGCCAACTGGGGACCGCAACTGAATGGCGCATGCCTCTTTTACCTGCGTAGAAACTGAATTATTGATGCCCGGAACTTGAGCATTTATCTTTCGTGTTGGCAAGCTGATTCTTCGTCTGAGTCTTTCAGTGATAAAAGAGCATTCAGATGCCGAATCTATGAGAGCTCTGGCCGAAAAATCTGTACCATTATAATGAATGGTGACGCGAGCTGTGCCTAGTAAAACTCCTTTACTGGTATTTATAAAATTGGATTTGACTGTAGTTTTTTGCCTTTTTTGTTTTGCAGATTCATTTTGAGATTGAGTTTATGCGGAAGTGATTTCTTTTTATGAAAGCAAGTCTTTCATTGGTGTTAAAATTTTTGAACTTTGAACACGCATAAATTTTGTGATCATTGCTTTGAAATATTCTACAAGTGCCTTTAGCTACACTTGCATGGAATGCGCCAAATTTCTTTGGGGGATGTTCAGAGGCCTGCTTTGAGTTTTGTACCTTTAGAGGTTTTGTGCTCTTTGTACTTCTTAAACCTGAGACTGATTCTAACGTTTGAAACCTATTTGTCAGAAATCGGTCCATATCCGCCCACTTGGAAATTTCTGTCTTGTTTTCTATGGACTGTTCCCATAGCGAAAGGGTCACATCAGGAAGATTGTGTCATCGTGCACTTTCATGTTCATTGGCAGCCCTGTCCTCTCACTTCTATTATTATCTACTCATTCATTCTTTATATTCATTCTCTCTTTACTTTGTACTGAAATATTATTCCGAGCTTAAGTTATATCATTTTATGAAATGTAAATGAAGTCATTCGTTAAACTGAATTCAATAAAGTTGGTCATCCAAAACTGTTGTAGTGACAGTTCTCAGAAGTGGTCATGGACCTAAATAGGTTGACGATTGCAGAATTAAAAGAAATATTGCATAAACTGCAAATTAAGACAAGTGTCACAAAAACCGAATTGGTCAGCAGATTACAAGAAGTAGACGAAACATTATTGATGCTAATGCAAGTGGGTGCAGCGGTAACACAGGCAAGTAACGCAAATCTGAAGCAGAGTGAACAGCAGTCCAGGGACGACGCTGTGGTCATGACGCAGCTGGGGGTGCAAGTTAGAGCGCTACGTGGAGCGATAGATACGCTAAGTGCACAGTTGCAGGCCATACTTCCAGGAGGATCAAGTGTTCTTGAACCAAATACAGGTAACTGCAGTGATTTGTATAGGGCAACGTGTGTTTCAGCGCCGCTCGTAGTCACACAGGCGTCGGTAGCGTTCGTGCCACAAGTAGCATCGGTCACAACGCCAGCGTCGACAGCATTGCCTACGTCGTTTTCAGCAGCAATTGAACGGAATTTTCCACTTGCACCGCAATACTCGTATATGCCACAAACGTCACAGCAACCATAATTTTCGTACTCAAATTTGCCATATGCAATAACGCAGTCGCCGTATTTAACTGCGCAGTCAGCGTATCCAACAGCGCAGCAGCTAATTTCATCGTATTCAGGTACAAACGGGTCAAATGGATCGCATTTTGTGCATGACGCCATACAGCCGGTAATTTCAAATTCGACTGCGAGAGATAGATGCTCACATGCGATGACAAACACATATACACATAAGCCGAGTGAAATAGCAGCGATTGTGCCAATTTTCAACCCTACCGACAATACATATTCGTCAATTCAGTTCATTGAGAGAGTTGAGCAGTTGAGAGAAATGTATCACATTCGTAATTCTTGCGGTTCTCAGTAAGTTGGGTGGTGTTGCAAAGCGATGGGCAGATGCTCAACCAGCATTTAGGAAATGGAGTGAGTTTGTGTCAGCATTATTGACAGAATTCCCATACGTAAGTAATTCGGCTGATACCCATATTCGCATGATGAATACAACAATGAAAAAGAGTGAAACATTGATTGAGTATTATTACAATATGCTCGCTATAGGTGGTAGGGAGAATATTGATGACTGCTCAATAAGTAGATATATTATAAACGGATTAGCCGATAACAATTTGCGTAAAACATTGAATGTAATGAGTTTTCAAAATGTGCAGATTTGTTGCAATCTCTTTTAAATTTATCTGCTAATATAGAATGTCGAAATGAAAGAATTTTAATGCAGCAGAGTTCGCATATTTCGGGTGATATTAACAAAACAAACGTAGTTGGACCGATATGTTACAACTGCAGGGAAAGAGGACACATAGCTAAGAATTGTGCGAAGCAAAGAGCGAAGAGTGTAGCAAAACAAACTGATCGAGTACATTGTATAGCAGGTGAAGAGCAGGAGGTTGGTAAGCAAAGTGTAGAAAGTGAGACAAAAATAAATAAAATCGATAACGCAAAGATGTGTATGGAATTGTGCAAAGATATTTTAATTATAGGCAAACTAGAGGTGAAATGTAAAGCGCTCATTGATTCGGGTAGCAGCAAATCCTTGGTGAAGCAGTCGATTGCCGAAAAGTGTGGTTCATGTGTTATCTCGTGTAACGAAAAATTGATGGGTGTTGCTGGTGGTGAAGTTGTATGCCACGGAAAAATAATAGCACGCGTTAAGTTTGATGACGTTATACGTATGGTCGAATTTCTGTTATCAATGATTCAGTGATGATGCATGATGCACTTATTGGAATCGACGTGCTAGCTAAGGAAAAGGTTGTAATTAAAAATGGAGCATGTAGAATTATGGCAATTAGTAGTGATGTTTTAGATACTGGTAAATCATTAAAGGCTAATGTGGGTAATGAATTGGTTCATTTAGTTAATGCATATGCGCATTGTTTCGGCGAAAAGTTGCATGAGTTAGGGAGGTCCAAAACGCTTAAGATGGACATTAAGTTGACGTCGGAGAGGCCGGTAGTTAGAAAACCATACGGCATTCCAATCCCTAAACAGCGTGTCGTTGAAAATATAGTCGGAGAGTTGTTGGATTTGGGAATCATTACAAATTTACTGTATGCATCACCAATCGTTTTGGTTCGAAAGCAGAATGGTGAAGACAGACTCTGCGTAGACTACCGTGGGCTGAATGCAGTGACAGAAAAGCAGCCGTGGTTGATGCCTACAGTGGATGGGGTTCTGGCTACATTGTCTGGAAAAAAGTTTTATACCATATTGGACATTATGTCTGGATATTACCAAATTGAGGTAGAGGAAAATTCTAAACAGTTTACAGCATTCGTAACGCCCAGTGGACATTTTGAATTTAGCAGGATGCCATTCGGCTTACGAAATGCTCCGTGCGCTTTCCAGAGAATGATGTCACAATTAATTGAACCTTTAAAGAAAGCAGTTGTCAGTTACGTAGATGAAGTAATAATTGCTACAGTTACTGAAGAAGAAAATTTACTCTATTTAGAAGAATTTTTGAAAATTATTCAGAATGAGGGTTTGACATTAAGGTTATCAAAGTGTTCTTTCTTGAAAACGAAGTAACGTTCTTAGGGCATCAAATCGATGTGAGTGGCATTAGGCCAGGAATTTTGAAAACGTCTGCCATAGAGGAGTTCTCAACTCCACGCAATCAATTAGAAGTTCGTAGGTTCTTGGGATTGACTGGGTTTTTCCGGAAGTTTGTTCCTGGGAATGCGCACATCGCTAGGCCCCTCACCCATCTTACGAAGAAGACCGTCGAATTCGAATGGAGTACAGACTGTGAAGAAGCATTTCGATTGTTAATCAACATAATCACCAGAGCAACAGTGCTAACGATCTATAATATTACGAAAGAGCACGAACTTCATACCGATGCATCGAGTATTGGCATCGCAGCTATACTACTACAGAGAGAGGGTAACGATTTGAAGCCAGTAGCGTATTATAGACGAGCATGTACTCCACAAGAAGCGAATTACCATGCGTATGAATTGGAGGTATTGGCAGTTGTAGAAGCTTGCGATAGATTTAGAATGTTTTTATTGGGAAAAGATTTTACCATTGTTACGGATTGTCGGGCGATCACAACGGCGAAATCGTCCACACCAATGAAACCAAGGGTAGTGCGTTGGCTCTTGAGACTTTTAGAATATGAGTGTACGATCGTACATCGGGCTGGGTATTCGATGTGTCATGTCGATGCCATGAGTCGTTCGCCCGTTGATGGAGCGCAGCGATTAGGAGATGTTGGTGCTAAGGTTTTAACATTAACCACCAGTGACTGGGTTTGTACGATGCAAAGGCAAGACGCCAAGTTAAGCGAAATTGTTAATAGTTTGCATAACGATGTTGATGGCCGACGAGGTGACATGGCTACAAGTTTCTGTTTGAAAGAAAATCGACTGTGTCGAAAGGGCGAACACGAGTGCTTATTACTGGTCGTTCCAAAGGGGATGCGGTGGCGTATACTGAAGATGTGCCATGATGACGTTGGACATCCTGGTGTTGACGGAACTATTAAGAGAATTGCTCAAAACTTTTGGTTTCCGAGAATGCGGAATTTTGTCAACGGGTTTATAAAATCATGCATCGAATGTTGCTACTACCGCGAGCCACGGCGTAAGGTGTGTGAATTATATGCGATGGATATACCGCATTTGCCATTCCAGACACTCCATGTATACCATTTAGGACCGTTCGTGAAAAGCCGACGTGGCTACGAGTATGTGCTTGTTGTTGTCGATGCACTAACGAGGTATACTGCAGTTTGCCCAAACACGTTCGACGAAGACGAAACCGGTAGTGGACGCATTGAATCAGCTGACTCTTTATTTTGGTTTACCACAACGATGTGTGTCTGATCGAGGTACTGCGTTTACGTCAGCTACATTCAGTACATTTTTTCGGGAAAACAATATTCAACACATTCAGGTGGCAGTGCGAACGCCACGGTCAAATGGCCTCGCAGAGCGTGTCAATCAACCAGTCTTGGCGTATTTGAGAACATCGAGCAGTGATGCAAAGGACTGGGACACACACATCCGGATGCTTCAGTGGTCACTAAACACAAAGATGAATGCAACAACGAAATTTGCACCCATTGACCTGGTTTACGATTTCCCTTTGCGTGACCTGAGCGGAAATAAAATATTGGCAGCATTACAAGCAGACGATCATGAACTACATATGCAAGGGCGACGTGATGAAGCAATTCGCAATATCGAAAAAAGCAAGAGTTAAGTGGAAAGAGAAATTCGATGCAAAGCATAAAAAGCCTGTGCCCTATGAGGAGGGATATTTAGTCCTCATTTAAGCACCACCAGAGAGTACGGGCGAATCTCGAAAATTGCAACCTAAGTATAAAGGTCCGTATGTCGTAAAGAAAGTGTTGCGATTCGACCGATATGTTATGGAAGATTTGGAGGGCAAGCAGCGTTCTCAACGAAAATACAGTGCTATTGCCACATCAGGCAAGATGAAGCCCTGGTGTGCCCTGTTTCCAGAAATTAATGAGGATGGTGATCCTGAAGGTGATTACGAACCAGGGTAACTCGGGACGAGTTAATGTCAGGAGAGGCCGAGCTGTAATCGTGCACTTTCATTATCATTGGCAGCCCTGTCCTCTCACTTCTATTATTATCTACTCATTCATTTTTTATGTTCATTCTCTCTTTACTTTGTACTGAAATATTATTCCGAGCTTAAGTTATATCATTTTATGAAATGTAAATGAAGTCATTCGTTAAACTGAATTCAATAAAATTGGTCATCCAAAACTGTTATAGTGACACTTGGTTGAACATAAATATGTAATAAATGGATCCCAGTTAGATATGTCAATATGATGACTCACTATCGAGGATATGCAATTATTTATGTCCCTTTGTAATTTTTAATTGGATTACAGCATTCAGTTTCGAATGATTGAAAGTTGAAAAAAATCTTTAATTGGGTGTTGACTAATATTCTCTTATTTTCATACCTGCAGCACAAATTTTTCCAGGCTACATTAAAACCATCATTCGTCAATTCGCATTTCTTAACGATTTCTCTGGCTTCGCCTTTGGTTTTTTGTATCAGATAATATAATTTTTGTACTGGCGACCAGCTTTTATTTAGAATATAAATGGCCGTGAACATGTAACGGAAAGTTGGCCATGACAAAAAATCACCTTTGAATATATCGGTATCACAAAGTGCTAAATGTAAGTTGCGTGGTGCGAAGGAGGTTCCACTTTCCTTCTCTACCTTACCCAATTCTTCCGCCAGGTCATTTATTTTAGTCATGCACCGCACAAAAACGGTTGTAGCATGATTTATTTTTCTTTCTAATTGCAGTAATGTCTTTAGCGGTAATGTACTCGGCCACTAGCATAGCTTCGAGAGCAGCTTTGGCTTTCTCCCACATGGACTTCAACTCCTGCTGCTGAATTTTCAGCGAATTTTTGGAGTGATCGCTTGTGGGTTTGCTTAAGAATCCGATGTCGGATTCAATTACCATGTCAACTAAGCGGTTAAATGCTTCCATATTGCAAAAAGTTTAAAAATCGAAACAATTGATTTGCCAAAAATTTTAAGTACACAGAGACAGAATCTGTGAAACTACCTAATTTTCTAATACAAAAATTAGACAACGCCAAACCAAAACTAGACAATGAACCCAATAAATTGAATAAAATTCTAATAAATTTAGTGTAAAATTACAAACGTAAATATTTATTTGAAAGAAATAAACTCAAATTTTATAGTTTTAAAAGTGAAAAACAGTGGACTTTATGTAATATATATGTACGTGTAAATATACGTATTAAGAAGGAAAAGTGATTGCTCGCCAACAGTGCGCTGCAATTATTCATCTTTTAAGGTTATTAGTCGACTAACCAAAAAATGAGTATTAGTGCGTATGCAAACAAAGAATATCCACTACTTTTGTATATCCACTAACACATTTAAATAGTCATGCTTCGTAAAATAAATAACCGCTCATAAGCCACGAAGCAGTTCAGTACTCAATTGTCTTATTGAGCAAGAAAGTCAACCAATGATGACATGATATGAAACTTCTCGCTCTCTGAGAGCGCGTGAAAATGTGCATTTTTTATAACATTGACCATAGATGCCATCATCCTCAAAATCAAATTTGGGCATTTCAGAATAACTTTGGGGTATTTTACATGGTAAAGGTTTAATTTATGATTTTCACCGAAAACTTACTCAAGATTGTCAAATGGGATATCAAAAAACTCGAATTTTTTCAGGATCACAAATACAAAAAAAGCTTATTTTACCCGTTAAAAATTTTTCCGTGACAACACGTGAAATTTAATTTTTTGATAGCTAAGATAAAATGTACTTATCTCTTTTCGTGCGTTAATATAACAGCTCAATTAATTTTGTTATTTCTTGTACCTGTTTTACAAATTTTGTAGTTGAATACACTTGAAATGAAAAATAATGAAAACGCACCGATTTTCTTGCATTTTTTTTTGCGCGGTTTACGCAACTCTGATCTTCAAGACCCATTCTTGGAAACGAATGAAGTTTGTTTACAATCGAATGAACCATGTTTACAATTGAATGAACTTTAAGACCCATTCCTGGAAAACGAATTGAGAGAGAATGAATGTTTCGTATCATGTCATCATTGAAGTCAACTTTGTTATAAGAAAACACTAATTGGAATAAGTAAGACTATCATTGCAATAAAATGAATAGCCATATCAGTCTTCTGACGGTAGCAACACAACGATGTACACGAAACTAAACTGAATACATCGCCAAATTTAAACCGATGATAAACGAAGTATATAGTGTATTACACACGAAATCAACGTGCTACTGAGTTAAAGCGACTATAGGTGTTTTTTTTTGCAAGCGAGCTTGAAAAAAATGCTTCAACTAGCTAAACAGTTTCATTATGGCAAAACCATACAGATGGTTACTTTTTATAGGTGCTTTGATATTTCTACTTCTAGCACAGTATGTTTTTGACACTCAACCAGAGAATTACAAAAACAAAATACATGAAATGCGTGTGTTTGTTTGTATGTATGTCACCCTGCCGCCATGCTGTTATTTTGTTATTTTTGTTTATCTGCACATTCGTATGTTCATTTCATTCGCTCGTTCACAATAGTGCCCTATTTTTGAATATGCAACACTAAACAACACTATCAAACAGGTCGACAATTACCTAAGCGGTTTCAGTTGAATTGTGTGTATTTTTTTTTGCAATTTCAGCCCCATTTTAACAGCTAGAAGCTTCAAATTTCACCAAATGCTTACGTGTATAGCATATATTGATGTCTGAAAAAATCATTGAGATCGGTGGTATATATATTATATACCCCATATAAACTGTCACTTTTGCCCCTTTTTTACGGCTAGAAGCTTCAAAATTCATCACATTTCATTAAATAGTTACGTTTACGTCATATATTTTTGAAATAAGTGATTCGCAGTCACAGTTTTTACATGCAGACTACAAAAAACGTGAAGCTTTGCATCCTGACACAAAGTACCTACCTATTTGTATACCTTTCATGAAAATGAAATGGTATATTAATTTTGTCACGAAACTCAAAATTGTAAGTCCTTAAAGGAAAATAGATAGACCCACCATTAAGTATACCGAAATAATCAGGTTGAAGAGCTGAGTCTGTCCGTCTGTCTGTTTGTATGCAAACTAGTCCCTCAATTTTTGAGATATCTTGATAAAATTTGGTGAGCGGGTGTACGTGGGTATCCGATTAGACATTTGTCGGAACCGGCCGGATCGGACAACTATAGCATATATCCTCCATACAATCGATTTTTCAGAAAAAGAGGATTTTTGTAATATTTTACTCAATTTAAAAGATTGAAGCTTCAAACTTCACCATATAATTTCGTATATTGCACATATTGTTGCCTGAAAAAATTGATGAGATCGGTCGTATATATAGTATATATCCCCCACAACCGATTGTTCAGATAAGAAACTTTTCGTAATTACTGCCCTATTTTTAAGAGCTAGAGGCTTCACATTTCAACGAATGCATACGTATATAGCATATATTGTTGTCTGAAAAAATCATACAGATCGGTGGTATATATAGTATATATATGGTGGTATATATAGTATATATATATAGTATATATATATAGTATATATATATAGTATATATATATATAGTATATATATATCTGTCATTTTTGCCCCTTTTTTACGGATAGAAGCTTCAAAATTCATCAAATTTCATCAAATAGTTACGTTTACTTCATATATTTTTGAAATACGTGATTCGTAGTCATAGTTTTTACATGCAGACCACAAAAAATGTGAAGCTTTGCATCCTCCCACAAAGTACCTACCTATTTTTATACCTTTCATGAAAATGAAATGGTATATTAATTTCGTCACGAATCCCAAAATTGTAAGTCCTTAAAGGAAAATAGATAGACCCACCATTAAGTATACCGAAATAATCAGGTTGAAGAGCTGACTTGATTTAGGCATGTCCGTCTGTCCGTCTGTCTGTTTGTATGCAAACTAGACCCTCCATTTTAGAGATATCTTGATAAAATTTGGTGAGCGGGTGTATTTGGGTGTCCGATTAGACATTTGTCGGAACCGGCCGGAACGGACCACTATAGCATATATCCTCCATACACCGATTTTTCAGAAAAAGAGGATTTTGTAATATCTTACTCAATTTAACAGATTGAAGCTTCAAACTTCACCATATACTTTCGTATATTGCACATATTGTTGCCTGAAAAAATTGATGAGATCGGTGGTATATATAGTATATATCTCCCACAACCGATTGTTCAGATAAGAAACTTTTCGTAATTACTGTCCTATTTTAAGAGCTAGAGGCTTCAAATTTCAACTAATACTTACGTATATAGCATATATTGTTGTCTGAAATATATATATATATAGTATATATATATTTTTTCGCAATTTTAGCCCCATTTTAACAGCTAGAAGCTTCAAATTTCACTGAACGCTTACGTATATGGCATAGATTGTTGTCTGAAAAAATCATAGAGATCAGTTGTATATATAGTATATATCTCATACAACCGATTGTTCAGATAAGAAACTTTTCGCAATTTCTACCCCATTTTAACAGCTATAAGCTTCAAATTTCACCGATTGCTTACGTATATAGTATATATTGTTGTGTCAAAATCATAGAGATCGGTGATATATATAATATATATATCATGGTATATATAGTATATATATATTTTTTTTTGCGATTTCGGCCCCATTTTAACAGCTAGAAGCTTCAAATTTCACCAAATGCTTACCTGTATAGCATATATTGATGTCTGAAAAAACATTGAGATCGGTAGTATACATAGTATATATCTCATACAACCGATTGTTCAGATAAGAAACTTTGCACAATTTCTGCCCCGTTTTAACAGCTAGAAGCTTCAAAATTTCACCAAATACTTACGTATATAGCATATATTGTTGTCTGAAAAAATCATAGAGATCGGTGGTATATATATTATATACTTCATATAAACTGTCATTTTTGCCCCTTTTTTATGGATAGAAGCTTCAAAATTTATCAAGTTTCATCAAATAGTTAAGTTTACTTCATATATTTTTGAAATACGTGATTCGTAGTCATAGTTTTTACATGCAGACCACAAAAAACGTGAAGCTTTTCATCCTCACACAAAGTACCTACCTATTTTTATACCTTTCATGAAAATGAAATGGTATATTAATTTCGTCACGAAACCCAAAATTGTAAGTCCTTAAAGGAAAATAGATAGACCCACCATTAAGTATACCGAAATAATCAGGTTGAAGAGCTGAGTCTGTCCGTCTGTCTGTTTGTATGCAAACTAGTCCCTCAATTTTTGAGATATCTTGATAAAATTTGGTGAGCGGGTGTACTTAGGTGTCCGATTAGACATTTGTCGGAACCGGCCGGATCGGACCACTATAACATATATCCTCCATACAACCGATTTTTCAGAAAAAGAGGATTTTTGTCATATCTTCCTCAATTTAACAGATTGAAGCTTCAAACTTCACCATATACTTTCGTGTATTGCACATATTGTTGTCTGAAAAAATTGATGAGATCGGTCGTAAATATAGTATATATATCCCACAACCGATTGTTCAGATAAGAAACTTTTCGTAATTACTGCCCTATTTTAACAACTAGAGGCTTCAAATTTCAACGAATGCTTATGTATATAGCATATATTGTTTTCTGAAAAAATCATAAAGATCGGCGGTATATATAGTATATATATGGTGGTATATATAGTATATATATATATTTTCGCAATTTTAGCCCCATTTTAACAGCTAGAAGTTTCAAATTTCACCGAACGCTTACGTATATGGCATATATTGTTGTCTGAAAAAATCATAGAGATCGGTTGTATATATAGTATATATCTCATACAACCGATTGTTCAGATAAGAAACTTTTCGCAATTTCTACCCCATTTTAACAGCTATAAGCTTCAAATTTCACCAAATGCTTACGTATATAGCATATATTGTTGCCTGAAAAAATCATAGAGATCGGTGGTATATATATTGTATACCCCATTTAACTGTCCGTTTTGCCCCTTTTTTACGGCTAGAAACTTCAAAATTCATCAAATTTCATCAAATAGTTACTTCTACGTCATATATTTTTGAAATAAGTCATAGTTTTTTACACGCAGACCACAAAAAAACGGGAAGCTTTGCATCCTCACACAAAGTACCTACCCATTTTTATTTTATACCTTTATATTAAGTCGCTTTCATGTTTGTCCCCTCATTTCCATACGAATTTTTGACCCACGGAAAAGTCTTTTTCAGTAACTTCCCGTTGAGCTAGACACTTGATACTTAGAGCATAGTTCAGATCTGGGAGACATTACAATGCAAGTGAAAAAAAAAGCACTGGGTGGCGCACTAGTCGAGATATACAGAAAATTAATATACAAACAATTTATTTTAAAATGGAAATTTTGCGATCGACTTTTAACTAACTTCTCGGTGATCCAGAGACTTGAAGCTTGGCGCATAGTTTGCGAGTCGATGGCACTACAATTCGTGGAAAACAAAATGCCGCCAGGTGGCAGGCGAATCGAGATAAAAGAAAATTCCTGAAAATCCCTGAAAAAACGCAGGGAATCTTGCGATCGATTTTTATGTAACTTCCGGTGAGCTAGAGACCTGAATCTTGGGCCGTGAGTCAGAACCCGATGACACTGCAATATGTGATCAAAAAAATTTCGCTAGGTGGCGCATGGATCGAGATATTAAGAAAACTAATTTTGATTAGGGAATCTTTCAATCCATTTTTAGCTAACTTCCCGGTTGCCTAGAGACTTGAAACTTGGCACACAGTTCGAGGCTTGGAGACAGTACAATTTACAAAAAAACAAAATTCCACTAGGTATCGCGCTAAGTGAGATAACCACAAATCGTTGAAAAACGAGGGGAATCTTGCAATCGATTGTTTAGTAACTTCCCGGCGAGCTGGAGATATGAAACTTGAGCCGCGAGTCAGAACCCGGCGACAATGCAATATTTTATCAAAAAAATTTCGCTAGGTGGCGCATGGATTGAGATATTAAGAAAATTAATTTTGATTTGGGAATTTTTCAATCCATTTTTAACTAACTTCCCGGTTACCTAGAAGCTTGTAGCTGAGCACATAGTTTGCGAGGCGATGGCACTACAATTCGTGGAAAACAAAATGGTGTCGGGTGGCAGACGAATCAAGATAAACGAAAATCAGTGAAAATCCCTGAAAAGCGCAGGGAATCTTGCGATCGATTTTTAAGTAACTTCCCTGTGAGCTAGAGACCTGAATCTTTGGCCGTGAGTCAGAACCCGGTGACAATGCAATATTTGATCAAAAAAATTTCGCTAGGTGGCGCATGGATCGAGATATTAAGAAAATTAATTTTGATTTGGGAATCTTTCAATCCATTTTTAACTAACTTCCCGGTAACGTAGAGACTTGAAACTTAGCACACAGTTCGAGGCTTGGTGGCAATACAATCTATAGAAAACAAAATTCCGCTAGGTGGCGCGCTAATTGAGATAACTACAAACCCCTGAAAAATGAGGGGAACCTTGCGATCGATTTTTTAGTAAATTGCCGGTGAGCTAGAGACTTTGAACTTGGGCCGGGGGTCAGAACCCGGTGACAGTGCAACATTTGATCAAAAAAAAATTCGCAAGGTGGCGCACGCGGACCGAGATGGTAAGAAAACATATTTTAATTTGGGAACTTTTTAATCCATATTTAACTAACTTCCCGGTTACCTAGAGACTTGAAACTTGGCACCTAGTTAGAGGCCTGGTGACAATATAACTTATAGAAAACAAAGTTCCGCTAGGTGACGCGCTAGTCAAGATAACTGCAAATTCTTTAAAAAAGGGGGAATCTTGCGATCGATTTTTAAGTGACTTGCCGGTGAGCTAGAGACCTAAAACTTGAGCCGCAAGTCAGAACCCAAAATTCCAAATGCCTTTTTGTAGGCAGCACCAAAAAAGTGAAAATAAAAAGATGATAAAACAATTTTAAGGACTACGTTTATATAAATGGACCAAAAAATAGAAGGCAATTTTTCCTTTAATACAGACATAATCTTGTTGAATTTTGACTAAAAAACTTTAACAATAGCTCTTGTAAAAGAATATTGGGATTTAAAATTATAAAGGTAGAGCGCGTGCTTAAATTTTAAATAATCAATTAGTTAACCCCAAGTACATGGTTTGCCTTAAATTGAAAGATTGTCTGAAAAAATCATAAATATCGGTGGTATATATAGTATTATATGGTGATAAATATAATAATATATAGAATATATATTAAACAAATGCGTGATGGCAACGGCGCGCACACCACTTATTTGTTATAGAGTGATTAAGGCGGAAAAAAGGAAGAAATAAAAACACCAAAAAGATTCGATTAATTGAATGACAAAATGATAATTTGTTTTTATTAAACAACTAAAATGAAACAATAAATGTTAAGGAAATAGATTTAACAATTGTTGTGGAATATATCAGTAATATTGTAAAGTATTAGCACTTACGTGACGTATCTTGGAAGGATGCTTTCACTTCGACGCTTGGCAGAGAAAAAGCTATGAGCCCACTATACGGCCACTTTCGTTGAGTTTCCCCGCCGAAAGTTGCCGTATAGCCATAGCAGTAAAGTAAAAAGTTTAAAGTATATGTGCACAACAATGAACGCATGTGTATATTTGTGAACACACATTTATGAATGTGTTGGTTAATTAGGTAAATTGCTACGAGGGGGGCAAATATATTTAGGCCTTTGGCCTAAACATACCGGCCCACTTGCCGTAAGCAACAAAGAAAAAATTTAAATCAGATAACTGCGAAAGCATACAAGCCGTCGCACGTCCCGGTAAGGGCATACGTCGATGTGCAGATGCGGACTGCAAGCACTGCACGTCGTATGATGGACTTCGTGTCTCGTTCTCCTGTGAAGAAAAAAATAATTTATTAATTAAACGTACGTAGTTTTTGATTCCGTGCAGTAATTACTTATTTGTATGAAAAACTCCTATTTTTGGCAGGCTCCTGAGACTACCAGCCCGAATATGGTCGGTTGGGTCAGGAGACCGCCAACTGTTGTTGCTGGCGTTCCGCTCACCATCATTTCGGCGTATATATCTGCGCCGAGTGTAAACCGAATTGGCGATGAGCGGTAGAAATGTGCGTCGGCCAGCCGCATGAACTGGAATGGCGCGGCAATCTTCGGGTCTACATTAGACGGCGGACTCAAGCGATAGTGGCCGTTGACCACGGCGGCTTGGGTAGTGACATGCGTCGATGACACGAACTTGCCGCGCAGAATAAGGGCGCATTGCCCTGGTCCTTGGCGCTCCAACTGTAAATCGCTTACCAGCTCTGCATCGACGATGGTGCTGGTGGCGCTGGGATCGATGATGGCCCGAACCAAGTGAAAGTGTCCGCGCGATTCGGCGCGTACGATAGCAGTCGGCGCAGTGGGCATGAAAGGCCGCATGATGGGCGATGGGGTAGCCTGGACCAGTCGGCCGGTTTGGATGCTTTCCGGTGTACCACGCGATAGTGCCTTTGTATCTAGGGCGTCAGAAGTGTATGGCGTTGATGTTTTTCGACGTTGCTGTCTTTCGAATTTGGATGACTTGATCGGGCAGCGTTGGAGCCCGACGTCACGGTACCGCAAATTATTTTGTTGGTTTCGAGCTTTATTTACTTCCCCGCCCTTCGTTCGTGCTGCAACAGCGGTCGGAAACTGCGCATCCCATTCCTGCTCGCTGACGGTCTCATTTCTGTTTTTGCTCGCTCTTCCTCCATTTTCGCTCTCTGTTCCTGCATTTCCTCTTCCTCCACCTGCTGAGCCCAGGACTTTATCGGCCCCATTAGGTGGATTGACAACGTGTCATCGGACGGGTTGTCTTCGCGAATGGTTGTTGCATCATCGCTTTCAGATAGACGCTCATCTAGATGGAGCGTGGTGTGGTGCTTTTGCTGGCACCGTTTGCAGCGATATTTTCTATTGCACTTGTCCACGCGGTGAAAGGGCGACAGACAATTTGGACAGTATTTGTGCAGCAGCACGGCCCGCAACCTCTCCTCCGGGGAGTTTTTGTCTGTACTCGGCACAGAGTCGGAGACTATGGTCCCTTCCGTAGAGCTGGCATGCGGCGTCGAAACGCTTTGCGCCTCCCTCTGACTTGGCCAATAAGGTTTGTTAGCGGGTCATGATCTGAAAGAATATTGGTATCATTGATCATGCCCAAATTGAGGTTGGCTGAATGTTGTTTGGGTGGCGTAAACCAAAAAAAATATCTCTAATATATTTTCGCAAAAGAGAAAAAAACATTTTATTCAAATAAATTTTTTTTTCTTTATTGATGGCGTATTTTAAAAATAATACAATGTTTTCTCGAAAAAAATACATTTTGTATGAGAAGATAGTTTAACATGTATGCATATTTGTTTCCTACGCTGTCAACTGCGTTAAGTACACTAGTTTAAGTTTTTAGTACATACTAACAAGTGTGTTGTGCCAGCTTAAATATACTGGCGCCGAATTATTTTAACATACTTATTTACTGTGTAACATATAAGAAAAAATTACATATATTTGTATTTTACAGGCTAAAGTTATAATCTAGTAACAAGAGGCTTTTAACTTGCCTCTTGAAATGCAAATAATTGGAACATGTTTTAACATTGTCGGGCAATTTATTAAACATTCTAGCACCATAGCTACGTATTGAATTTGTGCTTCTTTGAGTTTGGAAAAAACAAGTTTTTATATATAGAGTATTTCTAAAGTTATAGCTTAGATTTCCTGCGAAATTTAAGTCAAGACTATGTTTAATCAGATTGTTTTTGATTTTGAAAACAATGAGCAGTGTCTGTAGAATACTGTACTTTCTAACGTCTAACCTATTTTCATAAAGCCTGATAGTGGGAGTTATTCTGGGTAGTAACAGGATATTTTTTATTATTTTGTTTTGAAGTATTTGTAACTCATTTATTTTATTTTCTGCACATCTGCTCCAGATTGGGTTTAATTAAGTTAAACGTGACATAAAGTACGCATCGTATAATAGCCACAATTGTTTTCTGGGTATATTATTTCTACTTCTATATATTGCGAAATTTAGCGGTATTAACTTAAGTTTGAATCCAGTTATATGTTCGTGCCAATTTAAATTCCTGTCGAACCATATTCCCAGGTATTTCAACTTGTCTACCCTCGTGATAATTTTGTTATCAATTGCAAAACCAGGAAAATCTGTAATGCTCGGTATGTGTTTGAAGTTGTTAAAAATAATGAAATGTGTTTTTTCTAAATTAATTTTTAATAAATTACAATCAAACCATTTTTTTATCTCATCCAAATCTGTCCTAATGTTGGTGATTAATTCTTCTAACGTACTTGCAGAGTACATGAAGGTTCCATCATCAGCATAAAACTGGGGAACACCCTTTAGATTTAGTCTTAGTACATTATTAATATATATTATAAACAGAGTTGCCGCTAGTTTTGATCCTTGCGGTACGCCTGTTTTAATTTCCAAGGTGGAACTCGTTGTATTATTTATTTGTACTAACTGTTTTCTGTTGGTTAAAAAGGTTTCAAATATCTTCAGTTCCTTGCCTTCCAAACCTAGTTCAGCTAGCTTTCGAACTATTATCTTTATATTTACTGAGTCAAAAGCTTTTGATAAATTAATTGCCAAGAGAGCCACATAATTCTTTTTATCAATATTTTCGTAGATATACTCTGTGCACGATATGCACGCTTTTATGGTGTTGGAGCATTCTACAAAGCCAAACTTGTTTTGTCAATTATATTATTTTGTGCTAGAAATGTTGTAAGTCGATCAAGAAGTATGCTTTCAAATATTTTATCAATGGTGTTGAGTTTCGTTATTGGCCGGTAGTTTGAAAATAACTCTTTACTTCCGGCTTTATGTACAGGTACCACGGACGCTACCTTTAACTCATCAGGATACTGACCTGATCTAAAACAATCATTAATAAAATTGCAGATCGGCAGATGATTTTTGTATTTTTTGACAAACCGTGTGGAGATACCATCCGGGCCGTTTGCAGATTTTGAATTTAAATTATCTATCGCACTATTCACTTCCAAGATATTACATTCACTTAAGGTGAATGGAGTTATAATATTATTTGCTGGATTATCCGTGTAATTAATTTCATTTGGCGTTTCAACAACTGTAGTGAAGTATTCATTAAAACTATTGGCGATATCAGTGCAATTTGTAATCGTTTTTCGCTTATATATTTTCTGACTGATATCAGTCACATTTTCATTATTTTTTCCATAGATTATTTCTAGCATAATAGACCACGTTTTGCTTCCTGAATGTATATTTTCTGTTATGCGATTACCATAGTATCGCTTTTTCAAATAGTTAGTCATTTTCCGAGCTTTTATTTTCAAGGCATGGTACTCAGTTTCGAAGAACAGATTATTTCTATATTTGGTTTTCATTTTGAAGTATTTATTTTTTTCCCTAATCATTTTTGAAAGTTCGGAGTTCATCCAAGGGTTCCTATAATCATGCCTAGGTTTTTTAACTTTTTTTGTAAACTGATTTATTTTATTGGATAAGGAGCTATAAAAATTATTAAAAGAGGAGTTTTGTATAATTTCGTCTATTACAGCGTCTTCG
Source organism: Eurosta solidaginis (assembly GCA_029619165.1). Taxonomy (NCBI): domain Eukaryota; kingdom Metazoa; phylum Arthropoda; class Insecta; order Diptera; family Tephritidae; genus Eurosta; species Eurosta solidaginis. Next base: position 45,078 of record JARSSU010000781.1, read on the forward strand.
AATGCGCTATAATCGAAAACTTCAAACCAAGTAGTATTACTTTCTTTAAACAATTTTTGGTTCATAGCTATGTCTAAATTAATTATTCTGTGATCTGAGATCGGATTATCTTCTAAGGATAGAAAATAGTTATAGTTTAATTTATCAGTTAGAACGTGATCTGTTATGCTTCCAATAGTAATTTTCTTCCTGGTAAACATTTCTTGACTTAAACTGTTCAGGCAAACGAAACCGTTGCTGTAGACTGTAGTAAAATAATTAATAACTTCGTTATTTTTATTAAGAAGGTTTAAATTAAAATCGCCAACTACAATAGAGCTTTTATGTTGCAGCACTTCATTTTCAAGATAGCTAACAAACGATCCAGTATCTGAAGCACAATTCTTGTATACACATGTTATGTGAATACCAATTTGAATTAACTTTATAGTTAGAAAGCTACTATTTTCATATGTTAAAGAAGACACCAAAGTCGAATCAAGATTTTCATGTACAAATATCAAACAACCCCTTGCTCGATATGTTTCCCGGTTTGCAAAATAAACATTGTAATGGGGGATATTAAAATACTTATTTTCATTTTCATATATCCAAATTTCGCTAAGTGCTATTATGTGTATTACCTTGCCTTTTTTCCTTTTTTCATCAACTATGCAATTGAGATCATTCATTTTGTTTCGTATATTTTGTATCTTCATGTATAAAATATTAAGATTATGATTAGCATTAACGGAGTTATGAATAAATTCTTCATTACATTTATATTTCACATTTGTTGCTATATGAGCATTATTCATTATGTTAAAGTCATCCATTAAGAGCTCCTATAATTTCTCTATAACCTTAAATTATTTCATTATTGTATGTAAATTAAAATATAAAGCTACTTAATTTTCTGTAAATCTTCAATGCATGCCATTCTAATTACGACACTACTTTCCTCCTTTCTCACCAAGATGTTCGTATCTTTCATCCAAACAAATTTGTAGTTCTTTTTCATAGCTTCTTGTTTTGTCTTCTTGAATAAGTCACTTACTTCTTTTTCCATTAGATGATGGAAATTGATGTTCTTTCCTCTCATATTCGTATCCGGTAGTATCTCTGTCATATCTATTCGCTTTTTATTCTTCCTAAGTTCCATACATTTATTTTTGAATTCCTGAGTTTTCATTTTCACAATCAGTGGATAAGCTTTGTTTTATTTTCGTTTTGATAAACGTCTAGAATTTCACTGGTGTCAACTTTTAAGTTAATCTGTTTTCCAATGTCAACTACGACGTCCTTCAACTTTAATTTTTAAATTTTTGGCAAATTTGTTATAATTAAATTATTTTTATGTTTACTTTGCTTTATTTCTATTAAATCTTTCTCAACTGTTCTCACTTTAGCTTTCATGCCCGAGCTTTGAGCTTTAAGTTCTACTAATTCTTTTTTAATTTGTTTATTTCCTTCGGAAAGTCTAGCTATCTCGCTCATCAAAGCTGTCACTGATATGTTGTTGTGAACTTCTTATCTTGTTCAAAGCTTTCTCTTGCACTTTAAATTGTTTTTGCATATTTTCAATTAGTGATGTTAGGCTAGTGCAATCACCTCCGTCTTCTTCACTTTCACTTGTTATTGTTGTTATTGCTTTTTCTTTTTGGTTGGCTTTTTTATTTCTTCTTGCATTTGGTGACATTTTAAAATTTGATTTTTTATTATTAGCCAATTACGCGTGTTTTTATATATTTAGGAGTTTATTTTATATTCACCGTACGCAGAATGACTTCCAAATTATATTTTAGCGCTATTGTTTAATTAATTGTTCTTGTATCCACGGTTTTTTAATTTTTTTATAGGACTCACACAGCAAATCACTTAATAGGTTGACAGGGTTGCCAAATTTAATTAAAATAAAAAATTAAAGGCCATAAGTAAATACTTATGCGCGCAAAGAAACGAAGAAAAAACCGATTTAGCCCTCATCCATGCGATGTGGCTGGTGCTTTAGCGCATTTAGTATTATAATTTGATTTGTGTCGGTAGATGTCGCCGACGTATTTCTAAAATTTATTTTAGATTTGTGGTGAAAATTGTTTTCACAACAAGTGGCCTGCCACCACATGGAACGGTTCGAAACCTGGCTGAACAGGTATTACAGAGTTGCACTTCCACCATTCAACATTATTTTCGACGTTTATTGTCGATAATGTTGAGATTCGTGGAAATAAGTATTTTAAATCTCGACCGAATGAATGATTGATTGAGATATTTAATACGCGACATGTGTGGCGTGTAGCAGCGCATAAGGCATAATGTCGGTAACGCAGTGCATTGACAGTCAGAAGTTAAGTGTAGAGATTTTGACTAGCAGATGTCGGTTTTCCATTTCCTGAATGAAAAAAATGTCAATCATTTAACATGCGGCGTTGAGTATACTCGTAGACTTGGTTATATTTTTATTAATAAATTTCTCTTTTTCTTTTTTCTTTTCAGGTATACTTAATTTGCACCTATTTTGGTATTCCATCAAAAACTTGAAAAATTAAAGAAGTAGAGAAAATGCGATCCTAGGAATCTTGTAAAAAATCGTAAAATTCTTTATAGGCTGATTATCAGTCAACTGATGTACGATAGCCTGGAAAAGTTCGCCATGGAATCATCTATGCTTGCTAAAGGAGACGAATGCGCTCCCAGCGCCACCAAAGAAAAACCAATTGCACCTAAAGACGATACATTACCTGGAATTGATTTGGAGTTTGAACCTGAACTGGCATATACGAAATCGCTTATGTTACATCAAATAAACAATTTTGTCGTGCTGGTGCATTCAGTCATGATGGCACTTTAGTTGCTACGGGCAGTGTAGACGCAAGTATAAAAATATTGGATGTTGAACGTATGTTAGCCAAATCAGCACCTGAAGATATAGAAGCAGGGCGGGAACAGCAGAGTCATCCTGTTATACGTACACTCTATGATCATACGGATGAAGTATCCTATTTAGAATTACATCCGAAAGAACATATCCTGGCATCTGGTTCACGTGATGGCACGGTAAAACTATTTGATATTGCAAAACCATCGGTAAAAAAAGCACATAAAGTGTTTACCGACTGTGAACCGGTGAACTGTTTATCTTTTCATCCGAGGGGGGACTATATGGCTATTGGAACGGAGCATTATGTCTTGCGTTTGTATGATGTACATACTTGCCAATGCTATGTGAGCGCAATACCATCACAACAGCACAAAGCTGCCGTGACATGTGTAAAATTTGCACCAACCGCCAACTGTATGCTACAGGTAGTTTAGATGGTGCGATTAAAGTTTGGAATGGCGTCAGTGGCAAATCAATGAATTAACAAATAAGACTCAATTAGCGATTTTCTATGCTTGGAGTTTGCATTATGCATATTAAATAAGTAACAACCTGAATTGTTTCAAAAGATGTTGCACTTCCGGAAAAGGCACAATTTGTTATAAGCAATTTGGGTGTACCCGAAAAATGGATTGATTACGCAAAACTAGTTTAAACGGGCGCACTTGGTTATCATCATACGCAAGCAATATATTTGCTAAGAACGAAGTAATGGGGCACTCGCGCATGAAGTTATATTCCAGCATATTGCACCAGATGAAATCATAAATGATAATCTCGATTATTCACATGAGTTTTTATCTCAATTTGAAGGGGCTGAGGCCAACAAGACCTTCAAAGTGTCAAGTTGGTCAAATTAAAGACAAATATTTTTAGATTTCATTGACATTAATGAGAAGTTCAAGAGTCTAAAGACACTCAACACAGAGGCAGATCCAGGGGAACGGTGGGAGAATCTTATACCACAACTGGCTGGTTTATGTTCATTAGGGCGGGTCGATTTAAAAATCGCTAATGGCTCTGTGAAAATCGTATTCTGGGGATCAAAATAAGGAACTTTGCCGAAGGAACCATACCTCTAAAACGAATTCTGATGTCAACCAATTTGGGTCGAACTTTTTGGTACGGGCAAATTTTGAAAAATCCCACTTTGACCCATTTAGAGTGCTCCAATCGAGTCCAAATGTATGACCGACACCCACTAACTTTGGAGGCCCGACCCACCGATGCCATGGGCACACCCCCTGGAACCCCCTGGGGTTCACCGTACATACAAACATTTCAAAAAATCGCCGGTTTTGCACTTTACATGAAAAAATCAGCTAAATGGCTATGTGGTAATAAGGCCAATTGACCTTATGGCCGTTGACCTTATGTCACCACACCATCACATTAATCCATTGTCATCGAGCGTTGATAGGTGTGCAAAGTTGCAATCAAACTTATCGCCATTCAAAGTGGTGATAAGGCCAATTGACCTTATGGCCGTTGACCTTATTTCACCACACCATCCATTAATGCATTGTCATCGGTCCTTGATACGTATGCAAAGTTTCAAATTCATCAGACTTCTAGAAACGGTGAAAATTAAGCTCAAAGATCCCTAGAATATTATTTTTATAGAGCAATGGGCGATTTTTTTGCCTCCCCACAAATCGACCCGGCCTAATATATATATACTATATATACCATTATATATATTATATATATCACCGATCTCTATGATTTTTTGGCATAACAATATACACTACAAACGTAAGCAATCGGTGAAATTTGAAACTTATAGCTGTTAAAATGGGGTACAAATTTGAAAAGTTTCTTATCTGAACAATCGGTTGTATGAGATATATACTATATATACAACCGATCTCTACGATTTTTTCAGACAAGAAAAAAATGCTATATACGTAAGCATTCTGTGAAATTTGAAGCTTCTAGCTGTTAAGGTGGGGCTGAAATTGCAAAAATATATATATATATATATATACTGTCACGAATTTACTTGCAAATCCTCTTATTTGCAACCTTCTGCTAAGTTCGAATCACTAAACTGTTGAATAAATAACTCCAATATTTAATAGTGAAAAATGACCTGTATTAAAGTACTTCACAATAAATAACTCTACTATTGCCCGACAGATTGCGTGCTTAATCAAAACTGATTGATAGCTTAAATGAAACTGAATTATTGCGCCTCGCCTCTTGTTGCCTTTTATACTCTCTAATTTCCTCGTTCGCATCTTCTAGGCGCTTCCATTTCCAGAATCTACTAGTTGGCCATCAGCTATCAAATTTCTCAGCTGTAACTACAATTGCACGATTTTGTAGCTTCTCTCATTGCATACTTTCGGGAGTATCTCAGATATATGCATGTTGTCGTGCGTTGCTTCTCAGCAGTGTACACGTACATATGTGAAGACATAATGATTGATTCGTTTATATAGATACAAGTGACTGTCTGCTTTATTGTTGTTGTGACTTCATTTACTTAGCATCAGACTAGGGATGTGAGTATCATTTAATGTCACTCATATTCGTCACAATACTATATATTAGGGCGGGTCGATTTAAAAATCGCTCATTGCTCTGTGAAAATCGTATTCTAGGGATCAAAATAAGAAACTTTGCCGAAGGAACCATACCTCTAAAACGAATTCTGATTTTTTCATTTACATATGTTCTGACTAAATAAATTTCTAAAGAGAAAAATAAACTCCAAAAAGAAACAAGTAAGGAAGGCTAAGTTCGGGTGTAACCAAACATTACATACTCAGTTGAGAGCTGCGAAGACAAAGTAAGGGAAAATCACCATGTTGTAAAAAGAACCTAGGGTAACCCAGGATGTTTGTATGACATGTGTATCAAATGGAAGGTATTAAAGAGTATTTTGAAGGGAGTGGGCCATAGTTCTATAGGTGGACGCCATTTAGAGATATCGCCATAAAGGTGGACCAGGCCTGACTCTAGAATTTGTTTGAACGATATGAGTAGCAAATGAAAGGTGTTAATGAGTATTTTAAGAGCGCGTGGGCCTCAGTTCCATATTTGGACGCCTTTTCGGAATATCGTTATAAAAGTGGACCAGAGTTGACTCTAGAATGCGTTTGTACAATATGGGTATCAAACGAAAGGTGTTAATAAGTGTTTTAAAAGGGAGTGGACCTTAGTTCTATAGGTGGACGCCTTTTCAAGATATCGCCATAAAGGTGGACCAGGGGTGACTCTAGAATTTGTTTGTACGATATGGGTATCAAATGAAATGTGTTAATGACAATTTTAAAAGGGAGTGGGCTTAAGTTCTATAGGTGGACGCCTTTTCGAGATATAGCCATAAAGGTGGACCAGGGGTGACTCTAGAATTTATTTTGTACGATATGGGTATCAAATGAAAGGTATTAATGAGTATTTGAAAAGGGTGTGGGCCTAAGTTCTATAGATGGACGCCTTTTCGAGATATCGCCATAAAGATGGACCAGGGGTGACTCTAGAATTTGTTTGTACCATATGAGTAGCAAATGAAAGATGTTAATGAGTATTTTAAGAGGGCGTGGGCCTCAGTTCCATATGTGGACGCCTTTTCGAGATATCGCCATAAAGGTGGACCAGGGGTCACTATAGAATTTGTTTGTACTATATGGGTATCAAATGAAAGGTGTTAATGAGTATTTTAAAAGGGAGTGGGCCTTAGTTCTATAGGTGGACGCCTTTTCGGAATATCGTTATAAAAGTGGACCAGAGTTGACTCTAGAATGCTTTTGTACAATATGGGTATCAAACGAAAGGTGTTAATAAGTGTTTTAAAAGGGAGTGGGCCTTAGTTCTATAGGTGGACGCCTTTTCAAGATATCGCCATAAAGGTGGACCAGGGGTGACTCTAGAATTTGTTTGTACGATATGGGTATCAAATGAAAGGTGTTAATGAGTATTTTAAAAGGGAGTGGGCCTTAGTTCTATAGGTGGATGCCTTTTCGAGATATCGCCATAAAGGTGGGCCAGGGGTGACTCTAGAATTTTTTTGTACGATATGGGTATCAAATGAAAGGTGTTAATGAGTATTTTAAAAAGGAGTGGGCCTTAGTTCTATATGTGGACGCCTTTTCGAGATATCGCCATAAACGTGGACCAGGGGTGACTCTAGAATGTGTTTGTACGATATGGGTATCAAATTAAAGGTATTAATGAGGGTTTTAAAAGGGAGTGGCCCTTAGTTGTACATGTGAAGGCGTTTTCGAGATATCGACCAAAATGTGGACCAGGGTGATCCGGAACATCATCTGTCAAGTACCGCTAATTTATTTATATATGTAATACCACGAACAGTATTCCTTCCAAGATTCCAAGGGCTTTTGATTTCGCCCTGCAAAACTTTTTCATTTTCTTCTACTTAATATGGTAGGTGTCACACCCATTTGGCCAATTTTTTTTCTAAAGTTATATTTTGCGTCAATAGACCAATACAATTACCATGTTTCATCCCTTTTTTCGTATTTGGTAATAATTATGGCATTTTTTTCATTTTTCGTAATTTTCGATATCGAAAAAGTGGGCGTGTTCATAGTCGGATTTCGGCCATTTTTTACACCAATACAAAGTGACTTCAGATAAGTACGTGAACTGAGTTTAGTAAAGATATATCGATTTTTGCTCAAGTTATCGTGTTAACGGCCGAGCGGAAGGACAGACGGTCGACTGTGTTTAAAAACTGGGCGTGGCTTGAACCGATTTCGCCCTTTTTCACAGTAAACAGTTATCGTCCTAGAATCTTAGCCTCTACCAAATTTCACAAGGATTGGTAAATTTTTGTTCGACTTATGGCATTAAAATTATCCTAGACAAATTAAATGAAAAAGGGCGGAGCCACGCCCATTTTGAAATTTTCTTTTATTTTTGTATTTTGTTGCAACATATCATTACTGGAGTTGAATGTTGACATAATTTACTTATATACTGTAAAGATATTAACTTTTCTTTTAAAATTTGAAAAATTGAAAAAAATTTTTTTGAAAAGTGGGCGTGGTCGTTCTCCGATTTTGCTAACTTTTTATTAAGCAGACATATAGTAATAAGAGTAACGTTCCTGCCAAATTTCATCATGATATCTTCAACGACTGCCAAATTACAGCTTGCAAAACTTCTAAATTACCTTCTTTTAAAAGTGGGCGCTGCCACGCCCGTTGTCCAAAATTTTACTAGCTTTCTACTCTGCGTCATAGGTTCAACTCACCCACCAAGTTTCATCGCTTAATCCTTATTTGGTAATGAATTATTGCACTTTTTCGATTTTTCGAAATTTTCGATATCGAAAAAGTGGGCGTGGTTATTGTCCGATATCGTTCATTTTAAATAGCGATCTAAGATGAGTGCCCAGGAACATACATACCAAATTTCATCAAGATACCTCGAAATTTACTCAAGTTATCGTGTTAACGGACAGACGGACGACGGACGGACATGGCTCAATCGAATTTTTTTTCGATACTGATGATTTTGATATATGGAAGTCTATATCTATCTCGATTCCTTTATACCTGTACAACCAACCGTTATCCAATCAAAGTTAATATACTCTGTGAGCTCTGCTCAACTGAGTATAAAAACATAGGCATTTCAAAGTGGGATTTTTCAAAATTTGCCCCTACGACCCAAAGCGGGGGACATCAGAACTCGTTTTAGAGGTATGGTTCCTTCGGCAAGGTTTCTTATTTTGATCCCTAGAATATGATTTTCACAGAGCAATGGGCGATTTTTTTGCCTCCCCACAAATCGACCCGGCCTAATGGTCATCCATCAATTTATTACCTAGTCCCACGGCAGAGCATCGTTCATGTCAAAGTGAAATTGCACAAAATTTAGCATACCTAGTACGTGGCGTATTACTTGTGTGTCCGGTGTTAAATCCATGTTTTAATTATAGAAATTGCATTGGAACGGTTGCCGTTACCGCAGGAATTTGCACAACAAGTGCTTAGAGCATTACTTGACACGTTAGTTGAAGATTTGGCGAAAGTGAATGCTATCGAAAATAATGACCTAATCTTGACCAAATAACGTTGAGTGGACCTGGCTGGTGATGTGGTGGAACAGATTCGTCTAGTGGACCGCTTCAAGCATCCCAAAACCGGTAAGTCAAGTGTCTGCTTCCGCATTGTATACAGGCATATGGAGCAGCTGCACTTATGACAAATTTACAAATGGTACATCAAAATTCAGTGTATACATGTCCAACACCGATATAAGAGGCTGTGGCACATGGCTTTGAATTGGAATTGACATGCTTAGATGCACCGGAACGCTGTTCCACCAGTCTGCCTAAAGAGTTGAAAGTAAAACATGATTTTATTAATTTCTTCATTTCCTTTCAGAATAAGATGGATGTTCATCTCTAGCGATCCTGACACCAATAGGGAGACATTTTACTTGGCAGTGGATTATTTGGGTCGTTATCTTCGCGTAGCATATTCCGAAGACACATCTACAACTTACTGGCATAACGCGTCCTTTGTCGCCGCAAGGTAGAAGAAATGTATTCACCAGAATTGGCCTATGTTGCAGATGGCGCATGCCAAAAATCAGGTACATTACAGCATGAAGTTCCTTTTCCTTTTGTCGTAGGATGTAATTATTAATCCAAAAATTAGTTTGTTGCTGTATATCCGTGCGCTTTTCCATTACTTGTTCTATGTAGGCATTCATTTTGGAAAATATCCAAATATTTCCGCGGTCAAAAAATTAAATTTTTTAACAAACAACAACAAAATCTATTAAAAAAAATAGTTATTAGTGTTCGTTATAATTAAAGCAAAAACAAAATATTCTCAACCAATCATTACTAATTTTTGAAGTATTCAGTTGAAGATTGAAACTATAAATTCATCAGTATGATATTAGATAGGCAATCACTTTACAAAGCATACACGTTTTTATTATCATCATGATTCATTTACATAAAAATAACTACGCGTAATATTCAAGTACATACTCTTAATGTAATTGTGATTTATGAATAAAATACAAGGAATAAAGTTTTTGCTACTACAAACCCTTGAATCTAATATCTAATCTAATCTAATATATATTATAAATGGGAAAGTTTGGATGTTTAGATGTTTGGATGTTTGGATGTTTGTCCAGACGTTTGTCTTTGTGACTCAATAACGCAAGAACGGCTGGACCGATTTGGATGAAATTTTGCACACATATAGCCAATAGTCTAGAAGGATCTACTAGCTATATATTTTTCAAAAGGGGCGTGGTCCACGCCCCCTAGGAACAGTTATAATTGAATTATTATATTTTTTCGTCTTTGCGACTGAATCACGCCAGAATGGCTACACGGATTTCGATGAAATTTGGGACACAGACAGTAGTCTACTAGCGAAATTTTTTTCGAACATGGAAAGAGGGGTGGGGGTCTCACGACCCCTTCGAGCAATTACTTTTTAATAATTTTTACACATTATAACTTTGCGTATACTGGCCTTCACCAATATCACAGACTCAAGGGGTCAAATAAGTCGAGGGCTTACAAAGTAAGCAGTGACACCCTCCGCCCCCTCCCCTCTTTATCACCACTCTGGTGTAAAATCTATAAATTGTTATAACTCAATATAAATTTTCTCCTAAGTCAATAGTTTTTGGTATCTGGCACATACAGATCGATATCTAGACAATTTTGGAGGAACGATCAGTGGTCCTCTCCTTTTACTCCCGCCATCCGCCCCCCTTCAACTGTTTTTATTAGCACGCTTTTATTAGCTTTACCTGTATGTTTCTATGTAACTTTTCATTCGCTCCAATGCGCCTGCTGCCTTATTAACATGGTTTTATAATTAGCTTCACCTCATATGGAGACCCTTCCGGGATCATTTCTGGATGGTTTTCGGGATCGGTCCGGGATCCCGCCGGGGTAATTTCGGGACTTTTTCGGGACTATTTCGGGATCATTTTGGGACCCTTCCGGGATCATTTCCGGATGGTTTTTCGGGATCCGTCCGGGATCCCATCAGGGTAATATCGGGATCATTTGCGTACCTTCGAGAGATAAATTCTTGATGGTTGCCGGGATCATTACGGGACTTTTTCGGGGTTATTTTGGGTCCCTTTAGGCATCATTTCTGGATAGTCTTCGGGATTCGTCTGGCATCCCGTCTGGGTCATTTCGGAACTTTTTCGCGACTAATACGGGATCATTTGGAGACCCTTTCGGCATCATTTCTGGATGGTTTTCGGGATCCGTCCGGGATCTAGTCGGGGTAATTTGGGGACTTTTTCGGGATCATTTGGGGCCTCTTCCGGCATCATTTCTGGATGGTTTTCGGGATCCGTCCGGGATCTCGTCGGGATCATTTGGGGACCCTTTCGGTATCATTTCAGGATGGTTTTCAGGATCCGTCCGGGATCTCGTCGGGGTAATTTGGGGATTTTTTCGGGATCATTTGCGGCCTCTTCCGGCATCATTTCTGGATGGTTTTCGAGATCGTCCGGGATCTCGTCGGGGTCATTTGGGGACTTTTCGGGATCATTTGGGGGCTCTTCCGGCATCATTTCTGGATGGTTTTCGGGATCCGTCCCGGATCTCGTCGGGGTCATTTCGGGACTTTTTCGCGACTTATACGGGATCATTTGGGAACCCTTTCGGCATCATTTCTGGATGGTTTTCGGGATCCGTCCGGGTTCCCGTCGGGGTCATTTGGGGACTTTTTCGGGATCATTTGGGGGCTCTTCCGGCATCATTTCTGGATGGTTTTCGGGATCCGTCCGGATCTCGTCGGGGTCATTTTGGGACTTTTTCGGGATCATTTGGGGGCTCTTTCCGGCATCATTTCTGGATGGTTTTCGGGATCCGTCCGGGATCCCGTCGGGGTCATTTCGGGACTTTTTCGCGACTTATACGGGATCATTTGGGAACCCTTTCGGCATCATTTCTGGATGGTTTTCGGGATCCGTCCGGGTTCCCGCCGGGGTCATTTGGGGACTTTTTCGGGATCATTTGGGGGCTCTTCCGACATCATTTCTGGATGGTTTTCGGGATCCGTCCGGGATCCCGTCGGGGTCATTTCGGGACTTTTTCGCGACTTATACGGGATCATTTGGGAACCCTTTCGGCATCATTTCTGGATGGTTTTCGGGATCCCTCCGGGATCCCGTCGGGGTCATTTCGGGACTTTTTCGCGACTAATACGGGATCATTTGGGAACCCTTTCGGCTTCATTTCTAGATAGTTGTCGGGATCCGATCGGGATCCCGTCAAGGTCTTTTCGGAACTATTAGGAGATCATTTGAGGAACTTTCCGACATCATTTCTGGATAGTTTTCGGGATCCTTTCGGGGTCCCGTCAGGGTCTTTTCGAAACTATTAGGAGATCATTTGAGGACTTTTCCGGCATCATTTCTGGATAGTTCTCGGGATCCTTTCGGGGTCCCATCAGGGTCATTTCGGGACTTTTTCGGCATCATTTAAGATTGGTTTTCAGGATTCGTCCGGGATCCCGTCAGGTAATTTCTGGACTTTTCCCAGACTATTTCGGGACCATTTTGAGACCCTCCCAATGTCATTTCTGGATGGCCTTCGGGATCTGCCGGGATGCCGTCAGGGTCATTTTGGGACTATTAGGTGATCATTTGAGGACCTTTCCGGCATCACTTCTGGATGGCTTTCATTGCGGGACTTTTTCGGGATCATTTGGGGTCCGTCCCAAGATCATTTCTGGATAGATTTCGGGATCTGTCCGGGATCCCGTCAGGGTCATCTAGGGTTGCGTTCGAGTTCCCGTCAGGGTCATTTCGGGACTTCTTCGGGACTATATCGGGATAGTTTTCTGGATGGTTTACGAGATCCGTCCAGGACCCCTCAAGGGTAATTTCGGTACTATTAAGTTATCATTTGAGGACCTTTCCAGCATCACTTCTGGATGATTTTCGGTATCCGTTCGGGATCCCGTCGGAATCAATGCGGGACTTTGTCGGAATCATTTGGGATCCCTTCCGGCATTATTTCTGGATGGTTTTCGGGATTTGTCCGGGATCCCGTCGGGGTTATTTCGGGACCTTTTCGTGGCTAATACGGGATCATTTGGGGACCCTTCCGGCATAATTTCTTGATGAATTTGCCGGATCCATCAGGGTCATTTCGGGACCATTTTGGGATCATTTGGGGACCCTTCCGAGATCATTTTTGGATCCGTCCGGGATGCCGTAGGAGCCATTTCGGGATTTTTGTTACTTTTCCGGGATAGTTTTTGGACCCTTCCGGGATCATTTCTGGATCTATGCAGGATCCCATTTGGGTCATTTTGGGACCCTTCCGGAATCATTTCTGTATGGTTTTCGCGATCCGTCGTGGATCCGCTCGGATCCATTTCGGAACTTTTTCTGGAGTATTCGGGATAATTTAGGGACCCTTCCTGGATATTTTCTGGATGGTTTTTGAGATCCGCCCGGGAGCCCGTCATGGTCATTTCGGAACCTTTTCGGGATCATTTTGGAACACCTTCAGGGATCATTTCTGTGTGGTTCTCTGGATATGTCTAGAATCGTGTCGTTGTCATTTCTGGTTTTTTTGGGACTATTCCTGGAACTTTTGGAGACCCCTTCGGGGCATTTCTGGACGGTTTTCGGAATCCGTCCGCGATAGCGTGGGGCTCATTTCGTAGCTTTTTCTGGATAATTTCGGGATATTTGGGATCCTATCAGGTTATCAGCTCATTTAGTTCTTTTTTTTACTCAATTACAAAAATAAAATGCATTAGACAGAAAACAAAATTTTACACAGATAACTTGATAAGCAGGCTAACGCGAATAGCCCATATATTTAAATTTCTCCTTGCGGACGGGGCCGCGGGTAAAGGCTAGTGGAGTATAAATCCGTTGACACCCATGCGTTGATTGGGTGTTTATGCAGTTGAATGTAAACAATAGAAATCCTGCGACATTTAAACGAAATTTATCTAAAGCCAACATCAGTAATAACCGATAATGAAGGAAATTAACACCAGGCGTGTCTGCTAGACGGAAGTCGCAGCTGAGGTTAAGCGTTTTGGCTTATTCAAGGTCAGATGATGGCTAGAGGGAGGCTAGAGACAGTTAGCGAATTTTTTAATGTATAAAAACCTCGCTTAGTGTTTGTTAGGCGTGTGCGTTCCAATCATGTCTATATGACTTGGTTTGAGGTATGTGACAACAAGCTGTTAGGAGTTTTATTTTTGGATGCCTGTATTTTCAAAATCTTTGACTTTGTAACTTAACGCCAAAACCGGTGAACAGACGCGAGTGAAATTTGGTACACATAGCTGGATGTTTAGATAGTTGTCCTTTGGTGACGGTTACTGCGGCACGATCAAATATATTTAGATGAGATTTAGCATGCATTGTTGAACCTAGCTAAGCCGATTCCGAATGTCATCCTGCTTATGATTCGGGATTGTTTCGCAACCATTATGGGATGACTTCGGGGTTATTTCAGAATTATCTTCGAATAATTTTAAGATCGCTTTCATGAAAATTTTGGAGTTACGCTGAGATCATTATTTCGCAATGACCCCCTTTTGTTTGTTTCGCAGTCATCTGCGTATTATTTGGTTTTATGAAATTCACCAGAGTCGGTGCTTTTAGTTTTGCCTTAATTCGCTTTCACTCACTTGCTACAATATAGAATCAAGTTTCTCTTTCAGCGATTTACATGTAGGCTTTGTATCTATAATTTGAAGGTATAGCCATTAAATCCAACAACAACAGATAAGTTTGCACTACTAAAATATTACCTTGCTCATATGTTACAGTTATCCACTGACTCTTTTTTTTGCATAAATCCGTTATTTTTCATAGTTTTTCACCGAGATTGGACATTTTTTGTTCTTATGTCATCATATAATTCCAATGGCAACAAGCGTCAACATGGAAATCGCAAAAAAGAGAAAATTATTCGGTTATTGAATGAAAATCAATCTGTACATGAAGTAGCCAAAAAGTGCGACGTAAGTCACATGACAGTGCAAAGAATAAAAAAGTGCTGCGACACCACGTTTAAACTGAAAGGTGGTCGTCCAAAAAAAATTAGTGATCGCCAGTGCAGCCATCTTGTCCAGTTGCCTCTGATAATGCTGTGACTCCAGCAGCAGCTAAACATAAAAGCAAGCGAGTGGACAGCGCGTCGCTCCTTAAAGAAATTTGGTCTTAAAGCAGCTGAGAAAAAGAAGAAACCCATGCTGACAAGAAAACATATGCAGCTCAGGCGAGATTTTCTGGCAACTCATTACAGTGGACTGAAGAAAACTGGGTTATGGTAAGTTGAAAATTTGAGCTTTTTTATTACTATCAAATAGATACCTTATATATTTGTTTCTTTGAATTTAAAGGTTATTTGTTCTGACGAGACTAAATTTATCGCTACCAGTCGGACGGACGTTCATGGTACTATATAAGGGACCCCAATGTTATAACAGCGCAACATGTATGTCAAACCATAAACACGGTGGCCGTTCCATAATGGTTTGGGGCTGCATAACCAAAAATAGCGTGGGTCCCTTGGTGCGTATTGATGGCATTATGCGGAAGGAGCAATACCTTAACATTTTGAAACAAAAATTGGAGTTTTCTGTTTTAAAGTGGCCTGCTCAATCGCTAGGTATGAATCCAATCGAAAATTTATGGAGTCACGTCAAGGCACAGCTTGCAAAATATTCAAACCCACCAAAAGGAATGAACGAGTTGTGGGAGCTGACGCAGGAAGTTTGGCAAGCCATAACGCAAAATTTTGAGCGAAATACACAAAGAGCATGCCTGCCCGTTTGGCGGCTTTGCAAAAAGCGAAAGGATTCTGGACAAAGTATTGATTTATAAGTTTTTTTATAGAGAGTGCAAAACTGTAACATCTCAGTTTCGACGCTTTGGTTTTTTTTTCCACAGGAAGTGTGAATTGTTTTTGTTATAATTTAGTATTGTTATAAAGCATACATGGAGAAGTAATAAAAGGCAAAAGCAAAATTATAAAACTGTTTTTTGTTATTTTTGTATAAAGTACTTTCGTTTAAGTTCAAGAGCTTTGTTACCTTTTTTTTCGTCACTGTATATATGGTTATGGGTCATACGCCAGGTGGTGAGGTATTTTTGCCTATCTTTCGCATATTTTCCTTTATCATAGTACATACTTCGCATGTCATCATGTGGTAAAGTTATGCATTGGTAGGGCAGTTTCAGAGAAACTGGTGTTGTTGCTTTGATTTCTATTTATAGAATTACAACGAATTCATCAATGTTGTATGTTTGTGTGAGTTTTAAGCGGAGATAGCCCTTATTGCTTTAAATGTATGAAAACAATTATTTGAAGCAATTTTTAATTTATAATTTATTTAATAATGTGGAAAACAATTGCGTGGTGGCAACGGCGCGCTAACGCAATTTTGGGAAGAAGTATTCTGTGGCAGGTAGTTTATCTGCGTTAGGGTTGTGTTGGCCTCGTTCGGGGGAACGAGAGCAGGGTTATCGGTGTGTTGGCCTCGTTCGGGATGAACGAGAGCTGGGTTATTTGGAATAGAGGAATATGGCCTATTAAAGTTCATTTTCCTTGTCGTTGGGCGGAAGTAGTACCAATTTCGCGATTGGTCTGGTAATTTGTCCTTTAATTGTATTGACGTCAACAACACGTACACGGTTATCGGAAC
This sequence comes from Eurosta solidaginis, assembly GCA_029619165.1. NCBI lineage: Eukaryota > Metazoa > Arthropoda > Insecta > Diptera > Tephritidae > Eurosta > Eurosta solidaginis. Next base: position 61,596 of record JARSSU010000781.1, read on the forward strand.
CTGGGTGTGTGTTGACGATTCTCCCCATTCTCCACTCGTTCGGTTGTAGGTTATCCTCCTTTACGACGACTAGGTCCCCGGGTTTTAAGTTGGACTGTGGATGTTTCCACTTATACCGTTTCTGGATCTCGGTGAGATATTCCGATTTCCATCTTTTGCAAAAGTTTGATGAAGGGCTTTCATCTTTTGCCATCGGTTTGACAATTGAGGCAGGGTTTTCACTACAATCGAGTTCAGGTGGAGCTAAAAGATGCCCACCTACGAGAAAGTGGCCTGGAGTAAGCGGCTCCAGGTCGGAAGGGTCGTTGGATGAGGGACTGAGGGGCCTAGAGTTGAGGCAGGCCTCAATTCGACATAAGAGGGTAGTAAACTCCTCAAAGTATATTTATGATCGGACGCGATCTTTTTAAAATGGGTCTTAAAACTTTTTACCCCCGCTTCCCACAAACCTCCCATGTGAGGAGCGCTTGGCGGTATAAAATGCCATTCTAAAATGTGATGGCTATATTTATTCAATGTTCCGTCCCTTGCTTCACGCAGAAATGCTTTAAACTCGGATCGTAAAGATCGCGAAGCTCCGACAAAGTTAGTACCATTGTCGGAGTAAACGTTTTTCGGACAGCCTCGTCTAGATACAAATCTGGCGAAGGCAGCTAGGAAGGACCCGGTACTAAGGTCGTTTGTCGCTTCTAGATGGATGGCTTTCGTCGAAAAGCAGACGAACAGACAAACATATCCTTTTGAAATTCGACATCCCCTCCCTCGTAGGATTTTATATCGAATGGTCCCGCGAAATCTACCCCAGTGTGGGTGAAGGCCCTAGTAAAGGTGGTGCGCTCTTTCGGAAGGATCCCCATAAGTTGCGTTTGTGTCCGCTTCCTGTGAATAGTACAGACCTTACAGTTGTGGATAACAGACCTTATCATGATTTTAACGCGTGGGATCCAGTACTGAGTGCGGATATGACGTAGCATCAGCTGGTTCCCTCCATGCAGGGTGGTCTTATGAGAGGATTGAACTATAAGTCTGGATAACCTGCAAGTGTAAGGAAGGATAATGGGATGACTTTCGTTATGGGACATGTCTTTGGATGCCCCAGTCCGCCCCCAGTTCGAATGATGCCTTCTTCGTCTATATATGGATTCAGGGGTAAAATCTCACTCTTGCCATTTATTAGTTTCCTGACTTCAAATTTGCGTACTCTTCTTGATAATGTTGCCTTTGGCATATTGTTATCAATACTTGTGTTGTTTTTTCTATTTCGTCGAGGAGCTATCGAATGAGAATCCCTTTTAAAGGAGGCTTTAGTTGTTGGGTGCGTATTCTGGAAAAACCGAAGAATATAGGATATAACCCGCAAAGCCTTGGTAAATCGGAAAACCTATCCAGAATATCAAAGTTATTTTCGACCGATGTTGCATGAACTTTCACCCTCTTTTCTTCGATATTTGTGTTATAATGCTCTTCTTGTGTTGGCCAATTTTCGTTGTCTTCTTGTAACCAAGAAGGTCCCTGCCACCACAAAGAATTGTCGATTAGATCCGAAGCGAGGAGGCCTCTGCTCGCCAAATCTGCAGGATTTGACGCGGAGTCTACATGCCGCCATACTTTGTCTCCTACTTTGTCGATGATTTTCGTTATTCGATGTGCCACAAACGTTGACCACGAACATGGTGGCTTTCGGATCCATGCCAGTACTATAGTCGAATCTGTCCAAAGGGTTACTTTAATATTGGAAAGTTGCATATTTTCTATGGCCGACTCTATAATTTCTGCAAGTAGGACTGCGCCGCAGAGTTCCAGTCGTGGCAATGATATAGTTTTGACCGGGGCTACTCTTGTCTTTGCAATTAACAGATTGGTGAATACTCGATCCTTTGTCTGAAACCTCAGGAAAACAGTGGGCTGCATATGCTTTCTCCGAAGCATCGCTTAATCCATGTATTTCGACGCTGTCCTTTGGAGTAAAATGAACCCATCGCGGTATGCGGATATCGTTGATTTTGTCCGTATTCTTGCAGAAATGCGGTCCAACGATCTAGAGTAGTTTGTGATACTTCTTCGTCCCAACCCGTGCCTTTCCAACCAAATATTTTGCATTATAATCTTGGCTACAATTACCACTGGTGCCAGCCAGCCAGGAGGGTTGAACTGCTTTGCAATCGCAGAAAGTATAGCCCTTTTTGTGATGGCATCGCTGTTTTCAAAAGGTTTAGCAGTAAAATAGAATAGGTCGGAATGCGCGTTCCACTTAATGCCTAGAGCTTTAACCATACTGAGCGTGATAAAATAAAAATGAGCGTGATAAAATAAAAACAGCAATTGAAAGAAATATTGGGAAAGAATACGAAATGAAGGTACCAGACATAATTCGACAGAGCTTTATAGTGACAGGAGTAAATTTCCAAGGTGACAATAATGCGCTGATTGATACAATAAAAAAACAGAATACTCAAGTAAGCGAAAGCTCGTTAAAAGTTGTAAAGAAAATTGAAAGAAAACGGGGTAATACAGTGGTTTTGGATATAATTATACAAACTGAAAAAGATGACTTTTCTTACCTGCTGCGGATCGAATAAATGTCGGTTGGGAAAGATGTAAAGTGTTTGACGCGATAGATGTACTAAGATGATATAAGTGTAAAGGCTTTAACCACAAATCTGCGGAATATAAGAATGAAGACGCCTGTCACAAGTGCCATGGGAACCATAATTCGAAAACATGTAATCAAAATCCAATAAAAAAATGTTTGAATTGTATAAGAGTAAAGGAAAAATTAAACCCACCATTAGACATAGACCATGATACGTTCCACAAAGAGTGTCCATGCTATGTGAATAAGCTGCAAACTAGAAAAAATAAGCAATTAAAAAACGGTGAAGAAAAGAAAACAACGTAATACCTGGAACAATGAATTAAAATGCATATACCTAAATACAAATAGTATAACAGCCAACAAGAACGAAGTTGAAAGAATGGTTGAAGAAGAAAAACATAGTATTGTTTTATGTGCGAAGACCCATACAACAGAGAGTATAAACGAGTCTGAATTAAATATTATTAGTTTTAATCATATTAGATGTGATTCACATAGCCGACATACAGGTGGTGTTTTAATATATCTACATAAATCTATTAAATTTAAAATTGTATATAATAACAGTATAAGCAATAACCTATGGTGTATTGGTATAAAAATACTAGGTGGAACGATGAAATGGTAAATTGGTTTAGTATACCACTCTCCTAATACAAGTGATGCTGAATTCATACAAAATATTGGTCAGATACTAGACGAATATTATAGTGAAAGTGAAAATAACATCATAATTGGTGACTTTATCATAAACATAAATACACAGTCAACGTATTCCAACCAACTAACTCATACATTCGCGACAGCATCAATGAATCAGTTAATTGAATTCGCTACAAGAAACTTCCAGAACAAAAATATACCTGCTTTTTAGTAACAATTATAAAATAGAAATAAAAAATCTAGAAGAGCAACGTATATCCGACCATGAAACGATCTGTTTCAAACTGCCTTTGAAAGAAAAACATAAAATGGGAATATGTGAAAATCGCCGGTGTTGGGATAGATATACAAAGGAGAATCTAATAACTCTCCTAAGAAATTACAATTTCGTGGAGCATACCAGCTGTGATATTGGACTTAGAGTACAAACCATTAATAATATTTTATGTGATGTAATGGAAACGCTAACGTACGAGAAAAGAGTGCAAATAAAAATAATAAATAAATGGTATGATCAGAGCTTAACAAATTAAAGTATGAGCTTTCCAAGATAGCCAAGAGGACCAACGAATGGGATAATTATAATTATACTAAACGGGAATATAAAAAACTGATCAAAATAAAAAAGAAGCAATATACGGAAAATAAAATTATGGCAAACTGTAATAATCAAAAGAAATGTGGAAATGTCTTAAAGACGCGATAAATTTAAACAACGAAACATCTCAAATAAGACAGAACATACCAATTGAAGAAGATCAAGAAATTGCAAGTCGTTTAAACCAGTACCTCGTTGGAAGCATAAATGCAATATGTAATACGATAGAAGCAATTATACCAGAAAATGCACCGGAAAATATAAATAGAGAATTAATGAATCTTAAACCTATAAACGTTGAACAGATTATGGAGGGAAAAAACTGATAACTGAAGGTGTATGTAAAGATAGTATGGAGTATCTGGGTTTCATGTATACATCCATAATTAATGAAAGCTTTAGAGATGGGATCTTTCCGTCATGTTGGAAAACTGCGACGGTTGTACCAGTTGAAAAAGTGAAAGGCACAGAAAAACCAGAAGAAATACGACCTATTAATACGATGCCCAAATAATAGAGAAAGTCGTAAAATACCAGCTTCTCGAATATTTAAACAAATATGAGATTATCATAAGTGAACAATCAGGTTTCAGATCCAAGCACTCCTGTGAAACCGCTCTAAACCTGGTTGTCGCAGAATGGAAGGAGGGAATGTCAAACAATTTAGTGACAGTCTCAGGTTTCCTAGACCTAAAAAGGGCATTTGAGACTATTGACAAGGAAATACTACTGAGGAAACTACATAACATAGGAGTACGTAATAAAACCCTGGAGTGGTTTAAAAGTTACCTTACTGGAAAGAAGCAGAAAACCTTAATTAAAATTCAAACTTCCCCTGAAATTGATATTGAGATAGGCCTACCACAAGGATCTGTAATTGCAGCAATACTATCCATCATATACATAAATGATATTAAAAACTGTCCGAGCCATTGCAAGATTAGGCTTTTTGCAGATGATGCACTATTGACTGTAAGCTGTGCATCGGAGAGAAGATGCTATGTCCCAAATGCAAGAGGACTTAGACGCAATATATAAGTGGCTGTGTCAAAACAGGCTTAAAATAAATATTGACAAAACAAAACTTATGATATTAAGGAGAAAATCTTCCGTAGAAGAAAATACGTCGCTGAAAATAGCAAATTGTACGATACATAAAGTAAATGAAATGAAATACCTCGGAATAATAATTGATGAGAAACTAAAGTTTAACGAGCACCTTAATTATACAGAAGCTAAAATATCAAAAAAAAATCGGATTCAAGATTCGAACCTGTAAACATTTGAGCAAATATTATAAAATAATGGTATATAGATTCATTATAGAACCTCACCTCATATATTGCCCTACAATTTTATTCACATTACCAGACTCGAATATCTCAAAACTCCAGGTGAAGCAAAATAAAGCAATGCGGTTTATCCTTAAGAAACGTTACGATACACCAATACATGAATTGCTTGAAAGCCTAAATTGACTAAGCGTAAAACAACTCATCGTATACTATACTTTAAAATTTATACAAAACATTAAAATAGGAAATCAGCCGAAATATCTAAACGACCGACTGATATACAACAACGAGGTTCACGATTACCAAACAAGAAACAAAAACAATTTTCGCCTGCCAGCAGTACGATCGGAGTTCGACAAGAAAAATATATACTACACAGGACTGAGAGAATATAACGATCTTCCAATTGAAGTAAAACAATGCCAAAACATCAATGAATTTAAGAAACTACTGTATAATTACTGTAAGGCACTACCTTTTAGATAATGATCTCATAGATATACAAATAACTTAGGTCTACAAGACTGTATAAAAATAAATAATAATAATAATAATAATACTAGTGTCTTCAAACTCAAGAAAATCCTCGCTTAATAAGTCTTGCTGCGGTATACCCTGTAGAATTTTCTTACAGTTGGACGGCCATTTTCGCAATGGGAAACCTGCCGATTGCAATGCCGCTGATATCTGATCCCTTGCCCTTATCGCAGTTTCGATGCTGTGTCCACCGGCGAGTACGTCATCAACGTACATACAATTTCGCAAGATATCTGCTGCCATTGGATGCGAGGTCTCCACGTCATCAGCCAGTTGGTGTAGTGTTCGAATCGCAAGGTAGGGAGCGCAATTCACTCCAAATGTTACTGTTTTCAGTTCATAAAGGTTGATTGGATCCTTGGGCCAGTTGCGAAATGCGAATCGCTGGAATTTTATTTGATTTTCATTAACCCATATTTGGTGGTACATTTTTTCTATATCGCTGTTAAATACGTATTTGAACAGCCGCCAACGTAGTATAAGGATTGTGAGGTCGGACTGAAGAATCGGACCTGGATATAAGGCATCATTTAGACTTTTTCCATTAGTGGTAGGACAAGATGCATTAAAGTACGACTCTGACCTTTGTTGTTGTACTTCCCTCCTTTATAACAGCATGGTGAGGGTAGGAAGTAACAGTCGGTTGAGTCTGGCGGGGTATTACTGACCTGTTTCATATGCCCTAGGGTTTCATATTCGGATACAACTCTATTGTATTCCGTTTGAAGGACTGGGTTTTTCGCAAGTCGTGTCTCGTTGCGATAGAATTGAGAACACGCACTTCTCAATGAGGGGCCTAAGTTAAACTGTTTCCTACAGGGTAAGGAGACTACGTATTTGCCATCGTTGTTCCGAACTGTTGTGGATTTGTATAGCTCCTCGCAGTAAGTGTCATCGTTATTGATGCTCCCTCTTCTTTGGAATTTCCTCTATCTCCCAAAAGGCCGCCAGTTGTTTATCTAATGTGACCTCGTTGAAATATGAAACTAGGGTTTTATTTGTCTCAACTGCATCTGTCCGGCCTGTCAAAATCCAGCCGAACACCGTTTCCTGTGCTACTAATGTGTTTAGCACATCTTTCCCTAATGTCGCCTAACATAATTTGTGGGGTATATGTCTCCGCCCAGAATTTGATCGACTGGCTCATTGTCAAAGAATCTTTTGTCAGCCAGTACTAAGTCAGGGAATGCTTGCCTAGTCATTGCGTTTATTTGGCAAGTTGGAAGATTCCCTGTTAATTGTGGTACAAACCAGCATGATCGTATTGATCTCGATTAATGGGTCTGTTGGTGACCGCAGTTGTATGTTGCACGCTTCTTTTACTTGTGCAGACGTTGTGTTATTGATGCCCGAAACTTTGGGCATGCAGGTGTTTGGATGGCAGATTAATTCTGCGCTTGAGTTTCTCGGTAATGAATGAACATTCAGATCCCGAGTCTATTAGGGTCTCTCGCCGAATAGTCAACACCATTAAAATGAATATTAACCTGAGCTGTCCCTAGTAATACCCCTTTACTTGTATTAGCAAAACATGAGTTCACATTATTAATCGGAGCATTTTCTCTTTCAGAATTGCGTCGCATTTGAGCTTCTCGTGACGTAGATGCTCCGATAGTGTCTGAAGTGTTTGTTGGTTTTAGCTGATTCGTGGTATGAAGCAGCGTATGATGTCTTAAATGACATGTGGCACAGTTCATTTGACTGGTGCACTTTGTTACCGAATGGCCAGCAGAAAGGCAGTTTATACACCCACGGCTGCTCTTAATTTGTTCAAACCGTTTATTGGGTGTTAAACGTAAGAACTTTTCACACTTTGAAATTCGATGTGCAGGACTTTTGCACATCTTACACGTAGGTTTGGCTACACTTGCACTTGCCTGATAGGACCCTAATTTTTTAGCAGATGTATCTGTTGTCGAACGAGATACTTGTGGCTTTGAGGTTTTGGAAACTGTATCCCCGTCTCAGATCAGTCACTGTTTCTAGGGGTTTGGAAACGATTGGATAAGAATCTATCCATATCAGCCCATTTTGAAATTTCGTTTTGTCTTCAATTGTTTGTTCCCAGAGTGCCAGTGTGGTTTCTGGCAGTTTTGTGGAACATAAACATGTTATAATTGCATCCCAGTTTGATATGTCTATATGATGACATTGGAGCGCCGAGATGCAATTATTTATTTCACGTTGCAGTTTCTTTATAGAGCTACCGCATTCACTCTCAACTGCTTTCAAACTAAAAATAATTTTTAATTGGGCGTTTACTAAGATATGTTTATTTTCGTATCTGTCACAAAGATTTTTCCACGCTGTTTCGAAACCGTCTTTCGTTAAAGGACATCCGTCCAACTATCTCTTTGGCCTCACCTTGGGTCTTTTGGTTTAAGTAATATAATTTTTCTACTGCTTTGATGTTTTTGTTACGTATATATATAGCAGTGAACATGTCTCTAAACGAAGGCCAAGAAAGTTAATCTCCTTTGAAAACGTCCGTATCATACGGTGGCAGGCGCATGCGATATTCCCTATCTCCTGAGCTTTCTTCTTTCTTTTCAGCTTTCTCAAGTTTTTCCGAAAATTCAGCCATCGCTGCCTGGCACTTGGGATAGCTGAAGTATGTAACTTTGTGCTTCTTTTTAATGGCCGACTGCTCTTTTGCCTCGAGTTCTGAGGAGCTCAAGAGTTCTTCATATATCTGCTTTGCCTTCTCCCATAGCGATTTCAACTCCTCCTTTTGGACTAAAAGGGTGTGTATTGTATGGTCTGAAGGTGACATATCATTATAGTCATTTTCAAACTCAGTCACTGCCTCTGCTTGGCGTATATAGGTATCCATTATATTAATAATAATAATAATAATAATAAACAACCCAACGGATTAATACCCTCCAAAGCCCGCCCAACCGACACGAGGGGCGCATCCGCATGACGCACGGATTTGTTTTTGTTTTTGCCGAGTTGTTGATAGGCGGAGGTTTGTTAAGCGTCGAGATCTAAAACTGCTCAGCTACAGAATAAAAATCATCAGATGAGTATTATATACATAACAGTTGAAAATTATACATATAGTAAATTTTTAAATAAGTTAAGGATTTAGCATATAAAGATTTTTATTTTTTTTTATTTTTATTTTGTTACGAGTTAAGATAGGATAGGACAGTTTTCCTTATAGTAAAAAGTGAATCCGTTATATCAAATGAATTCGAGTGAGAGTTAAAATCATAGCACAAACACCGGAAAGGTTCATTTAATTCGAAGTTAGTTCTACACTGCCTAAAAGAAGAGGTTTGTAATGTCTTGACGCTCGTGATGAGACATTGAAGTTTACTTCGTTGAAAAGAAAGGGGCTAGAAATTAGTCCATTCAGTAGTTTATCCATAAATAATACGCCTAGCATTTCTCTACGGCTAGCGAGATTTGGAAGATTGATAAGCCTTAACCGACTAGTATAAGGTGGAAGATTATATGCAGAGTCCCAATGAAAATTCCTTAAAGAAAAAAGTAAAAATTGCTTCTTTATTGACTCAAGCCTATCTGCATGAACTTGATATCACGGATTTCAGACTACTGATCTGTATTCTAGTATCGGCCTAACTAATGTGGTAAAAAGGGCTTTGGTTACATAAGGGTCACTAAATTCTTTAGACCATCTCTTCACGAATGATAGAACACCTCTAGCCTTATTGGCAGTAGTAATAATATGAAGGTTGCAACTAAGTTTAGCATCCATCGTAACTCCCAAGTCAACAAAATAATTTACTGATGCAAGACAAAAAATGTCAATTACGTAAGAGGCTGCTGGCAAAGATCTCCGAGAGAGACACATGAACTTACATTTATTGACGTTCAGCGGCATTGAATTCGCGTTGCACCAAGCAACTAAGCAGTTTAAATCCGCTTGAAGCAATGGACGTTCTTCAATAGACTCATAAGACCTAAAAAGTTTTACATCATCAGGATACATTAAAATTTTGGAATATTTTATTATGGTACAGATATCATTAATAAATAGCAAGAACAGAATTGGACCGAGATGACTGCCCTGTAGGACGCCAGAGGGAACATTAATGACCTCTGAAAGAGGTGAGTGAGACCTGGTTGGAAACCAAGTCGATCCAGCTTGTGGATAAGCAATGAAAGGGAAACTTTGTCAAATGCTTTACTGAAATCAGTGTAAATAACATCGGTGTGAAGATTTTCTCTGAATCCATTAGAAACATGCGTTGTGAATTCAAGTAGGTTGGTAATGGTAGATTTGCCTCTACAGAATCCATGTTGAGAGTTTGCAATCAATGCAGAAATGGAAAATGTTAGCTGATAAGTAACAATGGCTTCAAACACGTTTGGGATGGCAGACAATTTTGCAATTCCTCGATAATTTTCTACACATGACCTACTGCCGTTTTTGTGGAGGTGTATTAGAAAAGATTCCTTCCAAGCAAAAGGAAAAACTCCATGTTTTAGGGACATGTTGAATAAATCAGTTAGGCGCAGATAAATGTGTTCTGCACATCTTTTGAGAAAACATGTGGGAATTAGATCAGGACCGTATTTATAAGATTCCTTCAAAGAAGTTGAATATGTAAGAACCTCTTCTGGAGATATTGATGGAATATTAATTGCGTTAGTGAGTCAAGTTCATGCGGGTATTCACTAGACAAAGAAATTAATTCAGCGGAATAGTTAGATTTGAAAAATTGTGCAAATAAATTAGCAATAACTTGATCGTCGCTAGAGAAATCATCACGGTATTTCATACCAGAAGGAAAGCCTTTAACCATACGTTTAGAGTTCACGAAATTATAGAAAGCTTTCGGATTGCAAGTTATTTTCTTTTTCATGGCACAGAGATAGGTATTGTAACACTTTTTATTTAATTCAAAATATTAATGACGCAATATAGAGTACTTCAAGTAGTCGGAGTGTGACCCCGTCTTCTTGTACAGCTTGAAAGAACGGGTTTTTTTGTTTTTTAAAGATTTCAGTTCTTTGGTGTAAATGAAAATTTATTGGAATATTAATTAATTAATTGCCTTTGCAGAGAGTATTGAGTGAAAATGAATTGGAATGAAGGACTGTATTCGAGAGAGATTTCTCGGTGAAGTAGCCTCGAAGCTTGCGAGAAAGCTTGTAGTTTAAAGGAATGTCCAATTGCGTGGTGGCAGCGGCGCGCACCCACGTTATTGTTAAAAGAAAGTGCTAATGCAGCTGTGCTAACAAATTGTGTAAGCCAATAAGTAATGGCTAGTGAAAAGTGGTGTTAGTGAAAATAAAAAATGTTGGAACGCTCGTTATGGACTTTTTGGTAATTTAACCAAGGACTGTGAACTTTTGTATCACAAAAATTAGATCAGCCAAAACTGATTTGTGTATTGCCGCAAGTGAGAATAATAATTCTTCAATTTTCTAAATAATTGTACAAGGAAAAAGCCTACTGGCCACCTAAACAATAACAACAATATGTGCAGTTTAAAAATAAGTGTACTTTGCACTGTAACAACAAAATAAATTGCAGTCGTACTGCCGGTGTAAATGCAAGTGATTTTGTGGAAAAATTTGTATAATTGACTTTGTGCAAGAAAATTAAGTTAAAGTTTGGTTTAATTAACTTAACAAATATAAATTCAAATTTGTGATTATTTGGAAAATGAAAATAGAAAAGTGGCGCAAAGCGGTGTTTTAGGTTATGTTGACCTTTAGAGCAGCATTGTGCTACATAGACCGGACAATCTTACCGCGGGTGGGGGATTGTTCCGGATAGTCACAAGGCGTGATGCACAAACTTTAAATAACTGCGTTAGGCGCCTTTTTTTCACGAAATATAAATTTTTCACTTCACAAAAATCGCTTGCACGGATAAATAAACGCTTTACAACAATTCATTATTTTATTTGAAATTTTTATTAAAAAAGCATAAGAAACCCCTACCTAGCACGGAATATTTATAAAACACGTACCTTTCAATAAATTGTTGATGATCCAGAATTAAAAATGTGATTTGGTGTTGTTTTTGTTGATGTTTGGTATTGTGTCTTCCTCGAATCTTCCTTGTATCACCAAGAAATTGTAGTATTACTTTTTTTATGTGCCAATTGCTGATGATTATATTATCACGATTGTAATGAACTGCTTCTTTGATGTTCTCTAAAGGAGTGGAGTGGACTGTATTGTAAAATATCTGATTCTCTTATTTTCGTCGAAGATGGACCATGAACAAATGCGTGGTGGCAACGGCGCACACCCACGTATTTGTTATAGAGTGATTAAGGCGGAAAAAAGGAAGAAATAAAAAACACCAAAAAGATTCGACTAATTCAATGACAAAATTATAATTTGTTTTTGTTAAACAATTAAAATGAAACAACAAATGTTAAGGAAATAGATTTAACAATTGTTGTGGAATATATCAGTAATATTGTAAAGTATTAGCACTTACGTGACGTATGTTGGCATGATGCTTTCACTTCGACGGCTGGATCAGAAGAGGCCGATCGCTTGGCAGAGAAAAAGCTATGAGCCCGCCACTTTCGTTGAGTTTCCCGCCGAAAGTTGCCGTATAGCCATAGCAGTAAAGTAAAAAGTTTAAAGTATATATGTACAACAATGAACGCATGTGTATATTTGTGAACACACATTTATGAATGTGTTGGTTAATTAGGTAAATTGCTACGAGGGGGCGGCAAATATATTTAGGCCTGTGGCCTGAACATATATATATTTTCGCAATTTCAGCCCCATTTTAACAGCTAGAAGCTTCAAATTTCACCGAATGCTTACGTATGTAGCATATATTGTTGTCTGAAAAAATCATAGAGATCGGTGGTATATATATTATATATCACATATAAACTTTCATTTTTGCCCCCTTTTTACCACTAGAAGCTTCAAAATTCATAAAATTTCATGAAATAGTTACATTTACGTCATATAATTTTGAAATAAGTTATTCGTAGTCATAGTTTTTATATGCAGACCACAAAAAAGCGTGAAGCTTTGCATCCTCACACAAAGTACCTATCTATTTTTTATTTTATATTTATCTTAAAAATCGTTTAGATATGTTCATAGTCTGAAAAAATCATAGAGACCGGTGATATATATAGTATACTAGCAGACGCGTCAGACGTTGTTCTGCCCTAAATTTGGTTTATCTCCATACATTTTAATGAGCTTTTTCCGTTTAACTCATATTACACACACATTCTAGGGGTATCCGGGTCCAGGTTTTGCCCATATCTTGAGACGCTAGTCACCCAGCGGTATAAAAATTACTCGGTACTAAAGCACTCATAAACAGCTTCAATTTGATACCCATAATGTAAAAACACATCTTAGTGTTACCCTGATTCATGTTTTGGCCTATATCTCGAGACCCTTCACAAATAGGTATGAAAACTACCCTGTACTAAAGCACCCATCAACAGCTTTCATTTGTTATCCATATTATATAAACACTTTCTAGAGGAGCCCGGGTCCACGTTTTGGCCTCAATCTCGACACCCTAGTCACCAATAGGTATGAAAACTACCCTGTACTAAAGCACTCATCAACAGCTTTCATTCGTTATACATATTCTATAAACACATTCTAGGGGTACCCGCGTCCACGTTTTCGCTTATATCTCGATACCCTAGTTACCCGCGGGTACGAAAAATATCTCGTATCAAAGTACTCATAAACAGCTTATATTCGATACCCATATTGTACAAACATATCCATGGATTACCCAAGTCCACGTTTTGATCTAAAGACCCTATCCAGAACGGGATAAAAATTAGCCTACGTCTGTCTCCTGGTTCAATTTTCAGCCAAATATGTTCATCCGTTACTTCCTCTTCAATCACTCTTAATCTAACAAAAAAAGCGCATCAAAATCCGTTGCGTATTTTTAAAGGTTTAAGCATTCAAAGCGACATAGGGACAGAAAAAGCGACTTTGTTTTATACTATGTAGTGATGTACATCCATACATACCTATATAGATACGCCCGAAGTTAAATAACGCAGGGAATGCTATATATGTACGTATGTATGTGTCGCATCAAGCCTCACTCAAAAGCAATTAGCGCGGACTGTTCACAGCGAACAAACACACATATGCAGTTTTTGATAAAAATGTTACTTTTGTTTAAACAATTTGGCTGATATAAGAAACGAATCAAGTATTTTTTATGCAGATCGAAGGTAAATATTTCAAAGTTTTGCTGAAAAGTAGAATTTTTTAAATCCATCCATCCATTTATGAGTTATAGCTGTGTAAACAAAAATTTTATGATTTTTTACTACATTTTGGCATTTTGCCACGCCCCTATAATGTATAACTTCAAATTATATTAACTGTACCATCTCGCGTAGCTAAGCTTTCAAATGCAAAAAACCGTTTTAAAATCGGAGCCTTCTGTGCGAAGTTATGTGCATACATATAGATGTCTCATAAAACCGATTGTTCAGATAAGAAACTTTGCGCAATTTCTGTCCCCATTTTAACAGCTACAAGCTTCAAATTTCACCAAATGCTTACGTATATAGCATATATTGTTATCTGGAAAAATCATTGAGATAGGTATATTGTACATATCTCATACAACCGATTGTTCAGATAAGAACTTTGCGCAATTTCTGCCCCATTTAACAGATAGAACCTTCAAATTTCGCCAAATGCTTACGTATATAGCATACATTGTTGTCTGCAAAAATCATAGACATCGGTGCCATATATATTATATACCCCATATAAATTGTCATTTTTGCCCCTTTTTTACCGCTAGAAGCTTCAAAATTCATCAAATTTCATCAAATAGTTACGCTTACGTCATATATTTTTGAAATACTTGATTCACAGTCATAGTTTTTACACGCAGACCACAAAAAACCTGAAGCTTTGCATCGTCACACAAAGTAACTACCTATTTTTTATTTGTATTTATCATAAAAATCGTTTAGGTATGTACATCTGTTCACTATATATTTCTTATCTTACACAGCCGAAGACAGTCCCGTCCTTACTTGTTTTTAAAATGAATTAAAAGTTAAGGCCAAGTGATTTTTGTGAAATTAATTTTCTTTAATTAAACTGTGATGAAACAAAACTCAAAGTGAGGTTAATTACACAGTGCAGAGTTGTTGTTGTGGGCTGTTAATAACAGAGAAGTGCAAGTCATATAAATGTTAAACGAATTAATCTATTTCTGAAAATTACTTGCACTTTTCTGTTAAATTATTCCCAAACACTGTTTGTACAAATAATTGTGTGCAATAATGCAACAGGAAGACCCTTCAGCCGTGTCAAATATTATTTACCGTCGGCGGCAAGCAATATTTGATGGACAAATGGGCTATTTGTACAAAAAAACTTTGTATTTAATTTTTTCACAAAATCACTCGCGCACTTTTCACTTTCACTAATTAAACGGTTTTATTTAGCTTAACTTGACAGGCTGGCTGGCCGGCACGAATTTTGTAATTGAAATTTAAGTAACTTCCCGATAAGCTACAATCTTGAAACTTGGAATATAGTTCAGAACCCGATGCAATAATATGAAACAAAACTCGATAGGTGGCGCATGGATCGAAATATTTCAAAAAATCGTATTTGTGTTCCGATTTGGTTCATATTTGGAACACATAATACATACAGGAATAGAAAACCGACCTATGAAAAAAATCGCCGCTAGGTGGAGCAAGGATCGAGATATTAAAAAAAATCGTATTTGTGGTCCGATTTGGCTCATACTTGGAACACATGATACATACATGAATAGAAAGCGACCTATGATGTCCGATTTGGCTCATATTTGGAACAAATATTACATACAGTCCCGTAGAAGTTACATCAAATATTTTGAGTTCGAGGAGGAACAAGCATACGTGGCGCAGAGTCGAATAAAGTCTTTGGAAGGATTATGTATTGAGGACTTAGTTTGTAACAAGGAAAGAGTCCTTGTAATAATGATTCAATAAATGAACTAAATAGAATGAGAAATAATAGGAAATTAAGACTAAAAACTTGAAAATAAAATAATTAAAAAAAGTTCTTAAGTTAAACGGTTTTATTGAAAACATACTTACATTAAGTAGAAAATAATACTAAAAGCTAGAAAATAATTAGGTAGCTCCTAGGTACTAGTCATCAAACTCCTCATCAATATAGGGTGTTGATCATACAATTAAATAAAAGCGTTGAAATTTCTAAAAATGTAAGAGCATAACTTGATTAAAGTTTAGTTTGTCTTACTTATGACTATCAATAGAAATTTGGCGCGTCCAACGCTTTTATTTAATTGTCTGATCAACGCCCTAGATTGATGAGGAGTGTGATGACTAGTACCTAGGACCTACCTAATTATTTTCTAGCTTTTAGTGTTATTATTACTTAATGTAAGTATTGTTTTCAATAAAACCGTTAAACTTAAACACTTTTTTATGTATGTTTGTTTAATGGTGTGTTCAGTTTATACTTATATTTAAGAATTATTAAACAAACATACATAAATATGTACAACTGAGCCCGAGTTTACAAAGCTTCTAATTCGCAACGAAGAAGAACTTCACAAAAACAAATCTACATGGCACACAAATCAATACAGAGACAAAATGTCTCAATTGTGTTGTTAGTGTAGAAATGAGAAAAACTGAATTAAGCATGAAAACAAATACCAGCAGGATGGCCTAGTGGTTAAAGGCTACTGCAGTTTCACCATGTGATTCACGGTTCGAATCCCGGTGAAACCTTTGATAACATTACAAAATTGCCTGATGATGATCACGTTGGCGGTTTTCGAAATGGTCCATCGCAATATGCCAGTAAATGTTTCTTTCTTTTCAGTTTCTCTTAGAAAACATAATAATTGAAATTCAATTATTATAAGCCGGTGTTAGCTCATGAATTCTTAAACAATTTATTTTAAAAGAAGAAAACATGTGGTATTAGGATTTTATAAATATCTTTATTTCAAATAAATATGGTGCACAATAATTAAGATCTGTATTTTTGTAGGTTACCTTTTGTTAAGATCTGGAACCGCCAGTGGGATACGTCCGTTCAGCACGATGTGAGAAAACAAGTGAGGTAAACAAAATATAACAGGTCAATACCGCTTGCCACTCAAACTGTTTACTTATTCCAACGATGTTCATTTGTATGGTTAACATACACAGTTTGACTGGCACTTTTGACCAATATAAAAAAATGCGAGGGCGACCTTTTAAGTTTAGAGTTTAGGCTGTTGGCCTAAACACCTAGTGTCAACGGCTATTAACACACCTCCATCAACTCTGGCTAGTCGACCTTTTCTGAAAACCTCAAACGAGTCTGATAAAATTTCGGCATTAAACACTGTTGGTTTCAACCAAGTTTCGGTAAATACCAATGCATCATAACAAATGTCATGACTCTGAAGAAAAATTTCTGTTAGTTTGGTGTTCAACCCCCCTAACGTTCTAATAATAAATATTAAGTGTGAAGTTTTTGATTGATGAAACATTATTTAGTTTTGTACCACCACTGGAGTATTGCCTGACAAGTTTTTTGAATTATTTAGAGTAGAGCCCGACTTTCTATTATACAAATATACCACAGATTGTTTGGGCCAGAAGGAAGAATCGAGTACTTTATCAAAAAATGAATCAGGAACTGAGATTTTAAAAGAAGCATTTTCCCCCTCAGTCTTAAAATTAAACTTAAAGACATTAATTTTACTAAGTGTAACACCAATCTTGGCGGCCGCCGTGGCGTGATGGTAGCGTACTCCGCCTACCACGCCGAAGATCCTTGGTTCACGCCCCGGGCAAAGCTATATCAAAAATTTTAGAAACAAGTTTTTTCAATTAGAAGAAAATTGTTCTAAGTGGGGTCGCCCCTCGGCAGTGTAAGACAAGCACTCCGAGTGTATTTCTGCCATGAAAAGCTCTCAGTGGAAACTTATCTGCCTTGCAGATGTCGTTCGGAGTCGGCATAAAACAAGTAGGTCCCGTCCAGCTAATTTGTAGGAACAAATTAGAGGAGCACGACGCATTGGAAGAAAAGCTCGGCCTTAAGTCTCTTCGGAGGTTATCGCGCCTTACATTTATTTTTTTTTAACACCAAGCTTGGAGCCGATGTAGTTAGAAATATCAGTTTCCGTCAGCGATGCATGGAGCCTTGATACAAAAATGCCCCTACGAGGTGGAACGGCAGTCACCTCCCTAGGAGCACCAGGTTTTGGAGATGCCGTTTCGTAGGTAACACAGTTTGGGGCAGTAGAAGCTTCAGTGTAAGCAACGGCAATAGAACATTCGTTACTGAAACCGGTATTTACGATGGCAAACTCATTCAAATTATTTGTATGTTGAGTGCTACAATTTTTGTGAAGCGAAATATTTATTTCACTCACACCAACAGCATTGGTAGTAATTTCAGTTTGCTTCAGGCAAGCACTGCCAGTAGCAGCAGAACTGTTAGGAACAGAGAAATTAAATGACGAAAGCGAAGATGTGATAGGGTTAGTAAATGTAGTTGTTGTTGCAGCAATCAAAGCACTACCAGCATTAAATTGTTGAGATGCTTCGTTAATAGCAACGCTAGGTCGTGGCGGTGTCGGTCAATGTGAAAACGCCCATAATTTGAAATACTTGGCACAGGCGAAAATGTAAATAAATCGCCAGAAGAACAAGAATTAACGTTAGTGTTGCTGTTCGCGTTGATAATACAAGAATTAACAACCGTAGTCTTGAGTTCACCGATTTCCGCGGCCAAGACACAATACTTGAATTATCGCTATTAGCATTGCTTTTGTTTTGCCATTATTTTTAACTTTCGCACTGACATTGAGTTTTTGTATCTTTTGGCGCGAAACCAATACTAATAATATTTTTAAGGCATCAATTTGATTACAAGGTATCTCTAATGAAAAAACTGTTTTAAGACAAATAAATAAATTAATAATTACTGAACTTGAAAACACAGTGGAAACAATTACATTGTCAAAAGTAGGAATATTGAATCCATTAATTTTGGACATTGCAGAAATGAAAGAAATAATTAGCGAAGAAAGAATTAATGTGATAATATCAGATCTTGTGGATGTTTCAAAATTTAAAATTACACAAAAAAAAACAATTTAATAGTTATTTATATTAAGTATCCAAAAGTAAAAAACGTATGTAAATTGTTTAAGGCAATAGTCGCAGCACAGAAAGATGGAAAATTGTGCATTGAAAATGAAATAATAAAGTGTGAAAATAAATTTTATTCAGTAAAATTTTGTAAAAAAGAATAAAATAATGCATTTGGTGTGATAAAAGAAAATAATACATGTTTGTCAGATCTGTTGAATAATAGACATGCTAATTGTACAAAACTAAATGAAAAAACTGAGTCAATAAAAATTGTAAAAAAAAAGTCCTCTAATATTGTAAAAGATAGTGCTATAATTTCATCAGGCACGCATACGGTCAATAATCACACAATAGATGGAGTTTATTTGATAACCTTTCAGGATAATGTAACAATTGATAATAAAACATATGAAAATCCAACAGGAAAAATCTTAAACCATTTAAAAGAAGGAAAATTTAAACAATTTTTCGTAAAATAACACATTGAAACAAAAAATATTGATTTGAAATTGGACAATTTTAATATACTTACTCCAATGAAACAGGAAATAAAAAGAAATCCCATTTGTTGGTCATTTACAGCTTTGGCATTAATAACAATAACAGCATATTTTCATATGTATTTAATTAGCGAGCTTTGCCCATATTGCTTTATACAATGGTTTTTGTTATTGATATTAGAGAAAAATTGTAAGGTTTACAAACGGCTATAGTTAGGTTCCTTGTTCGAAAAGGATTATTGTCTTGTGGCCTTCCTAGACATTGAACGAGCATTCAACAATATAAGTCCAGACGCTGTTAACAATGCTTTAACTGGTCTGGACGTAAATAGACCCCTGGTGGGACTGACTGATCAACTGCTCAGGGGAAAGAAAGTGCTCACTGGGGAAGGTTGATATAACAGGATTTGTCGCAAGGGGCACGCCCAGGGTGGAGTCCTTTCCCCTCTACTATGGAACCTAACGGTAAACTCGCTATTAAGAGATACTAGTTGGGGGAGCGGGAAGGTTGTGGCATATGCTGATGACCTAGCGATTGTCTACTGAGGCAAGTTCCCTCAAGCTTTATGCGACTTGATGCAGGTAGCATTGCGAGAGGTTTCCCTGTGGGCTTCCCGATGTGGACTCAGCGTCAATTCCGACAAGGTTGAGCTTGTCTTATATACCAAACGATACAAAATACCATCGTTAAACCTACCAGAACTAAATGGGGGTGCGCCTAAGCCTGGCAGATAAGGCCACATTTCTAGGCGTAGTTTTAGACAAAAAGCTGAACTGGAAGGACAAAGTTATTCAGCGACAAAAAAAGCGTACATTGCATTATATACGTGTAAAAGAGCCATTGGAAAAAAATGGGGACTCACCCCAACATATGCAGATGGATTTATACCGCGATTATCCGACCCATACTGCCGTATGGGATAGTCGTATGGTGGCCAGCCTTGAGCAAGGCGTCAGACCTAAACTTGTTGGGTAAAGTCCACAGATCCAGCATGATAAGCATAAGCAGGGCTCCAAAAACAACGCCTAGCGAAGCTCTTCAGGTCATTCTTGACATCCTTCCATTGGATCCCGCTTCCCAAGGCAGTCGGTTCTATGTACCGGAGCGACTCGGGATTTTTCCCGACCAAGGACTGTCATTTCAGTGTGACCCCATCTAATTTGTTTTGTTCCTCCCACAAATTGTCATCCTCCCAGCAGCTCCTTGCAGCAGGACTGCTCCATATTCTCTTACTCCGGGAAGGCATCGAGTCCAATCCGGGTCCGTCTCCTGACACCGGTCCTGAGAAATGGTTTTGCTGCATCTGCCGGAAAAGAATCTTTTTAGGACGGTCATACTCTGTTCAGTGTGTCTCGTGCAAGGGATGGTTGCATCGGACAGGTTGTTCTGGGCTTGATCCCAAAACCCGACGTCCACGTAACTTTTATAAATCTTTTGTGGCTCCTTGCTGTTCACGCCCAAGGGCGTCCCGTAGTCTACGTCTAAGCGCCCCCACTACCTTCCAGCAGCCCGCTGCTCAGCAAGCCACAACAAGTACCCGCTGCTGCTCGCGCCCCACGGCGCCAACAACTCAAACAGCTGCTACCACTCATAACTACAATCTTCGTAGTAGAGTCGGAAGCAATGCTGAGCAACAGCCCCTGCCCCCGTCTTCTCCCCCCTCTTTTTCGGCAGCAATCGTGTAGGTCAGGGAAACAGACTCTTAGTCCCTACCTCCGTTTGCACCGTTTGCCAGCACAGAATATAAATGTTTGCGACATCCGCCCAATGCAGCTCCTGCCTTGGGTGGTGCCACTTCCCTAGATGTTCTGGTCTCCGCGACGGCAACCCCCCGACGGGTTTCATCGCGCCATGTTGCCAGGTCGCAAACCCAAATCATCAGAGTACCCCAATGCTTGCCCAAGGACGCCCAGTCCTAGGGCCACAACAGCAATTGCGTCCTGGCCTTCCCCAACCCAGGCGTAGTCACCCGTCACTTACCCCCAGAGTGGCGACGTCTCCCCTTATACACTTCAGAATTCTGCAGTTAAACTGTAATGGACTAACTGGGAAGATTACGGAGATAGTCGATTTCATGAAGCGGCACAACATCCACATTGCTGCGATTCAAGAGACTAAACTCACAACAAGATCTGCATTGCAGACCTGCTCTGGGTATAACGTCGACAGGAAAGACCGCGAGAGCGGAAATAGAGGCGGTCTCTCGTTTATCATACACCACTCTGTGCAATATTGTATATTTGATCCTGGCATCGACCGCAGGGACAATGTCTTAGAACGTCAAGGCCTATCTGTCCGGTCAGGCGATGCAAACCTAGAAATCATCAACATCTGCATCACTCCTGCCACCTGTTGCCCCAGTGGATACCGCCCCAATATCAGGGCCTTACTCACTGGCAACAATCGCATTATCTTAGGCGATTTCAATGCCCATCATGATCTATGGCATTCAAACTTGCGGGCGGACAGTAGGGGTGAGATGTTGGCGGATCAAATAGAAGAAACGGCGTTCTGCACAATAAACGGAGACGCCCCCATACGTATGGTAGGAAGCTGACACAGCTTGCCAGATATCTCAATCGTGAGCGTAGAACTCGTAACTGCGTCAACTGGCAGCCGATGGTAACATTGGCATCCGACCCCCTGCCCATACTTATTTCGCTTGAGCGTAACGCCGACTTCATCGTCACTGAAAAACGCAGTTTCATAAACTTCAAAAAAGGAAAGTGGGAAGAATACAAATCCTTTACAGACAGCCGCCTAGCTGCCCTCCCTATCCTAACTGATGCCCGCCAAGGGGAGCGTGCCTTCCGTAAGGTCATTAAATCCGCCTCGGCACATTTCATTCCCGCCGGGAGAATTCCCGAAATCCGGCCCACTTCCCGGCGGAGGCCGCAAACTTAGCGAGAGAACGTGACCTTATAAGACAGCATGACCCAGGCGACCCCCAAATAAGGGATATAAACCAACACATCAGATTGCTTATTGCTTGTAGATGAACACAAGCGGGCGAAATGGGAGGATCACCTAAGAGGTTGTAACCTCTCTACCGGTGTGGGTAAACTTTGGTCCACCGTAAAGTCCCTATCGAATCCGACTAAGCACAAAGACAAAGTTTCCATCGCCTTTGGCGACAAAGTGCTGTCGGACGCGAAAAAATGCCCGAGCGCTTTCTGCCGACAATATATAATGCATCTTACGGTCGACAAAGATAGACGGAGAGCCAATAGACGCGCACATAAACACAAATTCAGCGCGTCACCAATCACCATCACCGCTAAAGAGGTTGAGGACGCCATTGGTCGTGCTAAACCATCCAAAGCAGTGGTCCCAGACGGCATATCCATGCCGATGCTTAAAAACCTAGGGAAAGAGGGGTTCAAATATTTAGCGCATGTCTTCAATCTGTCTCTTTCCACCTTTGTCATACCTGAGAAATGGAAAATGGCCAAGGTGGTCCCGCTACTAAAGCCTGGGAAACCAGCTAACATACGTGAGTCGTATCGTCCGATATCTCTCCTATCGCCAGTGGCAAAGACGCTTAAAGCCATTTTGCTCCCTTATTTCCAAGCAAATTTCCAGCTAGCCCCTCATCAGCATGGCTTCAGAAAACTCCATAGCACTACCGCCGCGCTAAATGCCATTAGCACCCAGATAAATTGCGGTTTAAATCAATACCCCCACCATAGAACAGTACTCGTAACGCTAGACCTATCAAAAAGCTTTTGATACGGTCAACCATGGCTCATTACTGCAGGACCTGGAAGGGTCTACCCTTCCCCATGTCTTAAAAGGTGGACCGCAAATTATCTGGGTGGTCGGCAGGCATCGGTGCAATTTAGAAACGAAACATCAAGGAGAATTAAACAGGGGGTGCCACAGGGTGGTGTCCTATCCCCACTTTTGTTTAATTTCTACATATCTAAGCTACCTTCACCACCGGAAGGAGTCACAATCGTTTCCTACGCCGATGACTGCACAATAATGGCCACAGGCCCAGGCCCAAAGATCGATGCGCTATGCAATAAAATAAACGGCTACCTCCCTGACCTCCCCAGTTTTTTCGCCTCGCGAAACCAGGCATTATCACCGACTAAATCTTCCGCGACCTTATTTACAACATGGACGCCCCAAATGTCGACCATTTTGAACATCCACGTCGATGGCACTTCGCTACCGACTGTCCGACACCCCAAAATCTTGGGTGTGACGTTTGATCAGGATCTACATTTTGGTGAGCACGCAGCCGCAATTGTTCCGAGAATTCAGAGCCGTAACAAAATCCTCAAATCCCTCGCTGGCAGTACTTGGGGAAAAGATAAAGAAACGCTCATGACTACATACAAAGCAATTAGCCAGCCGATTACGTGCTACCCGTCACCCATACGGTCGCCAAGCCTAAAAATCACCCACTGGAAGAAACTACAGGCCTGCCAAAATACTTCTCTCAGAATCGCCACGGGCTGTCTTCTTATGTCCCAAGAACACCATCTGCATAATGAGGCGAGAATACTCCCCATCAGGGAGAGAAATGAGATGCTGACCAAACAGTTCCTGTTGAATACCCAGAAACCTGGGCATCCCAACAGACTTCTGATTGATGAACCAGCACTGCCTAGGGGCTTAAGGAGTCATTTCCGTAAGCATTTTGAGGAAATACGGCACCTGAGAACCCAGCCGTATGAAGTGAAAAAACACAAGCAGGTCCTTGGTGAACTCCATAAACAGGCGTCGGACCTTTATGCCGGGAATTGCCCGGTGAATCCAGTAATTAACGAAAATTATCCAAAAATTGCGGAAGAGAAACGCATACTCCCCAGGGAAACGCGTGTCACTCTTGCTCAACTTCGTTCTGGATACTGTCACAGGTTAAACTCTTACCTATCCAGAATCAACCCCGACATACAAAATGTATGCCCCGCTTGCAATGTGTCCCCACATGACACCAACCATCTCTTCAATTGTAATGTGGAACCAACGCCTCTAACACCCCTTTCCTTATGGTCCACCCCTGTTGAAACGGCAAGTTTCCTTGGACTCCCGTTAGAGGATATTGATGACAATTTGTGATCGGTCGCGCTATTAGGTGGGGCGATCATTGCTACAACAACAACAACAACATCTAGCTACTAATCGAGCTGCGCCAACGTCAGCCCGGCGTCTAAGGTAGTTGTCGTGTTGGAACAACAAGATCACAGGACAACCAAGTATACTAAACAAATACAGTTTTCTTCCTCCTAGCACGGATCGCTGTGCGACCACAACAGTTGCGGAAACCAACTTTAAGATAAACATCCCCAGCAGGGATGCCTGGACAGAGTCGGATAAGTGCCTTGCTATGGGCAGGAGCATTTCCATATACACGGACGGCTCCAAGCTAAACGGTAGAGTTGGAGGTGGAGTATACTCAAGGGACCTTGACCTCCAGCTCTCATTTAGACTAACCTACTACTGCAGTGTATTCCAGGCAGAAGTTGCAGCCATAATGGAAGCCGCAGCTAGGATAGGGACATTAAAGAAATCTTCAGCGACAGCCAAAAAAAAATAAATAAAATAAATGTAAGGCGCGATAACCTCCGAAGAGATCTAAGGCCGAGCTTCTCTTCCAATTTGCGTCGTGCTCCTCTTGATTTTCCCTACAAATTGGCCGGACGGGACCTACATGTTTTATGCCGACTCCGAACGGCATCTGCAAGGCAGATGAGTTTTCACTGAGAGCTGTTCATGGCAGAAATACACCCGGAGCGCTTGCCAAACACTGCCGAGGGGCGACCCCGCTTAGAAAAATTTTCTTATAATTGAAAAACATTATTTCTAAAATTTTGATGTTGCTTTGCCCGGGAGTTGAACCCAGGGCATACGGTGTGATAGGCGGAGCACGCTACCATCACACCACGGTGGCCAGCGACAGCCAAGCTGTCATAAAATCTCTTGGCTACCAATCGTTCAATTCTGAACTAGCTCTAAACTGTCGCCGATCTATTCAAGAGATGGCTCAACAAAACTTTGTACACATCACGTGGGTTCCTGGACATAGGGATATCGAGGGAAACTGCATTGCAGATGAACTCGCTAGGCAGGGTACAACCAGGCAGGTTCTTCCTGGATAAGAACGCTTAGGTATGCCCCTGTCCACATGCAAGCTAATGCTAAAAGAGCACATCTACTGTCAAGCCGACGAAAGATGGCTACAAACACCGGGGTGTTGAATATCGAAAGAAACCTGGCCCACATGGGTTCCTAAAAGATCCGTCACGTGTACAACCTAAGAAGGGATAGAATTTCCATACTTGTGGGGGCACTAAAGGGTCATTGCCTGTAAGGTAGGCATGCAGAAAGGTTGGTTGCTGTAGGAGTTGTAAAGAGGACGAGGAGAAGGAAACGGTGGTTCACCTCATTTGCAACTGCCCAGCACTAAGCGGAGCACGGCAGCGCTTTCTGTGAGCTCAATTTCTTGATAATCTGAGCCAGGTTGTGGAGCATTACGTCAAGGACCTGGTAGCTTTCATCAGGTCCTCAAAATGGTTCGAAGAGGAAAGGTAACGGTGTTTTCCGTAGTATCACAATATCACAATATATATATAATACTACTGGCCTAAGTGTGCCCTCGGGCAGCCACCCTTACCTAACCTAAGCTAACCTAGGTTAGGTTAGGTTGAACTGGCCGGTCCATGAGGACCTCACATAGACTGAATAAGTCGTAGCGTTACCAGAAGTTTGTTTTAGCGACCAAACTGAAAACCCCCATCAAGAACCGGGACGTATGTTATAAAATAACTCCGTCCTCTTGGCAAATACTAGAAGCTGCCTAGGATTTAAGCCACTTGCTGCTTCTAGATCTGACAGCTGTATCACTCCTAATAGCTGGAGTCTTAGCCTGGCAAGCGCTGGGAAAGAGCACCGATCGTTCGTTTCCTCCTCCAACCCGCACTTCCTACATCTGCTATCACGGACCAAGCCTAGTTTAAAGGCATGTGACGCCAGAAGGCAGTGTCCAGTCAGAATACCCGTCATTAGTATACAGTCCTCTCTTTTTAATGATAGAAGCAACTTTGTTAGTCTAAGGTTGTAAGACCTGCACATAATCTTCGACACTTTACATCCCCGCGCTGGAACCCACGCCTTTCCTGCTTGGTCGATCATGTGCACCTCTTGCCTCCGTCCCTTTGAGCTAGTTCATCCGCTTTTTCATTCCCATCTATTCCCATATGCCCTGGGATCCAATGTAGATGTATGCTTCTCCCTGTCCCGATTCTCTCCAGGGACTGCTTGCACTCTAACACGCATTTAGATGCTGTGTTATGCGAGATTCTTGCCTTAAGTGCTGCTTGACTGTCAATATGAAAGTTAACAAGATTGCAGCTTTGGCTATTTTCTTCCAGGGTTTCCGCAGACCCTACTCCTTCCACTAATTTGGAACAATCTGTGTACACATGTATCGGCTCGTCCGCCATTTGAGCGCCCTTGCGCCAACCGTCCACCTCTATTATGGCCTTAAGATCGCCCTCGAAGCGCAGATAGGGAATCAGTCTGTTCATATTGTGATTGATGACGCTATACTACTATGGCCGTATGGTCGGCGCTCAAGCTGCCCCGAGGCACCGAGCCTGGTTGCAGTTCTTAACGCTATGTTCTTTTCTACGAGGTATACAGGTGGAATGTGCAGAATGGCATACAGTGCAGCTGTCGGGGTTGTCTTCAGGGCTCCCGTAATGCTAAGCATTTATAGTCTGCATACCCCCTCTAATTTTTGAGGTATGTTGTTTTTTGTGTAGCTTTCCACCAAACAAGAACTCCATAGTATAGAATAGGTCTTACAATCGCTGTAAAAACCCAATGAGAAAGAGATGGCGAAAAGCCCCACGTACACCCCAACATTCTTCTACATGCATAAAGTGCCGTTGAAGCCTTCTTCACCCTCTCTTCCACAATGGGCTTCCATGACAGCTTACTGTCTTGGATGATTCCTAGATACTTTGTGCAAGGTTTCTCCTGTAGGGCCACCCCTCCTAACTTAGGCCTGATCCAATTTGGGACCTTGTACCTCTTTGTAAACAAGGCCATATCCGTCTTATCCGCGTTGACATTCAACCCGAAATTTGATGCACATGTATGAATATCCCGAAGCGCCCGATCCATAAAAGAGCTAATCGTTGGAAGGCACTTTCCACTTATGACAATTTTAACGTCATCCGCGTAAGCCGTAAGTTTTACGGGTCCCTCATCAAATCGCTTGAGTAGTTTGTTGATGACCGGCGTCCACAGCAGAGGTGATAGCACCCCTCCCTGCGGCGTTCCCCAGTCCACTGATTTCGTGGCCTCGTACAATCCCCATTGTGATGTAATCTTCCTGCAATTTAACATGCAGCGATCCATCTGGTTAAGGCTTGATGTACTTTCATGTAATTAAGACCATCCATAATCGCCCATTTAGAAACATTATTGAAAGCCCCGGCAATGTCTAAGAAGACTCCTAGAGCATATTCCTTATATTCCAGGGCTTTATCTACGCTTATTAACACCCTATGCAATGCGGTGTCTACCGCGATGTTGTTGCACGCAAGCTCGCGATGTTGTTGCACGCTATCATCTTCACACCATTATACCACCCCCCCGAATCAAAGGTTGGAAGGGGCTTACTTGGTTGTTCCCGCATCATCTTAAGCATTAAGCTAATAAGCTCCCTTTCCACAGATCTCCACCTTTCAGTAGTCATTTGTCCGAAAGGACTGCTACGATCAACCAGCGCCACAGTCAGTGACTATTTTGCCACATCAATCATCTTCTCGGGAAAAGCCGGCGTCTTAGTGTTAACTCCCTTTGGCACCTCCAAGAAAGCAGGAGTCTTAGCTTTAACTCCCTTTAGCACCTCCGAGAAAGCCGGAATCTTAGCGCTATCTCCCATTGGCTTATCTCCTACTTCCGTAGTTGGAACTTCCCTCTGACTCGCAGCTTTCGAGGTAGTTGCTACCTCGCTATTGGGGCCCATCTGTCTTACAGCTTTGGGCCTACTTGTCTTGTCTATGCGACTGCCTTGCCTCGCGGCTCTAGGCTAGAGGGCTCTTTTATTTCCTCTGCTCCGTACCCTTCTCCACTCTTCCACTTCGTTTTCATTTGTGTGCTTTTCCAACACGGAGTTCATTGAATCAGCACTACTCTCGCTCCCCGAGTCCGAGGCATCGCTTAATGCGTATTTGTCGTCAGTCCTCCTCTTATCATCCTCCTCATTACAACTTGGTAATGAGTCGTTCATCTTGGTCGTACGACCACCTGCCCGACAAGGCGGGCTCAGCGGTCCAGCATTATATACGGGGAAAGAACCGCCACAGCAGCGCCGCTTACTGTGGTAAAGCCACCAGTACTTCCCGAGGTGGCCCGGTTTCGGGAAGGCTCCATTCGAATACAGCCGAATTTATCCCCTGGCTGCAAATCGTCTAATAGGCACGGTCCGCATACCACCCTGGATTAGGGGTCGGCAGTTCTTTGTCACCAACATCCCGCCGCCCTCCTATGAGCCGAAACGGCGTAGATGCTAGTCCTAAACAGCTCCGCTTCATAGTCGGGGGCTATGGAGATCGGCTAAGCCCTCATACCAACGACAAGGTGCTTACCCTAGTGAGAGAATGGCGACGGTTACTATAGCATGTTTCTGAATTTCACTTCTTCATCAGCAAGCTTTTCGGGAGCTGAGCATTGAACTCGAATCTCCAACATTCATACCAGTGCAAAGTAAATGCCTTTAGCTACACAGCCATATGAATGTCCCGTTGCTCGCTTACAATTGGTCTCTAATAATTGCCTTTTTGTTTCTATTCCTTTTATTCTATGATTGACTTTCTTTTCAGGCACGTGGAATTAGTTGGTCTTGCTGACAGGGCTAGAATGAATGGGTTGAGATGAGTTAGAAGGCTCATGTTGTATGAAATAGCAAACTTTTTGATTTCTTCAGCTATTGTTGGAACCTTTAAATCCCGGTGTAGCTTGTTGTTAGTCACATAGTAGGGTGCGTTTACAAGAAAGAAATGCCAGAAAATCCACTGGTGTCTTGGAGGAAGAAATGTGAAAATTGCACGACCTTGTAAGGCAACGAACCAGGATTATAAGTGACAAGATGAATGCCAGATATGATAAAGCAATTAATTCGGGAGGTGTTCTGGAAGGAGATTTGGTGCTGTTATACAACCCACAACGAAAAAAAAGGTTTGCCCCGAAATTCAGTGTAAATGGGAAGGCCCATACAAAGTTGTAAAACGATGTAGTTCACCGCATACAAACCATTAGCAAACCACGAAACAAAATGAAATTGATTGATTTGGAAGGCAGGCAGTTTGGCAATGAGGAATCAGTTTGATTTTAACACGCTTTAGTAAAGTACGCAATAATTGCAAAGTACTCCTCCCAAACTAATCTAAAAAAAACGTTTTGTTGTACTGAATATTAGTTACTTATTCAACAGTTCAGAGATTCGAACGTTAAAAGAAGCCGCAGTATAATCAGGATTTTCCCAAAATTCGTTACAATACTTTAGGAGGGATAAAACCAAATAAGGTGACCTAATCATGGGAAAATTACTTCGTAGCTCGAAAGGACATTGAAGAGAAATATGCAGGTTTCCAAAATAATGACATATCAATTAAAAAATCGGAATTTAAAGAGCCAAGTTAAAAACAAAAAACAAGTTCGGCTGTATTTCGAAAGGCCAAAAAAAAATTTTAAAAATGTTTCTGTATCCGTCTCAACACAACCTTCAAATTTAGGGACGAACTTTCAAACTTTTTCTTATTGTATGGGGACTGACCTGGTCTAAAATATGCTACCGGGAAAAAGGCACTGGCACAAGGTTTTTTTTAACAGTTTTCACCTAGTTTTGCTTAATAAAAATTATTTATGCAATTTTTTTTATCAAAACCAGTAGAAATATATAATAAAAACAATATAATCTAAAGTTTAAGATCTTACACAAGCTTCGCAAAAATTCGAAACCGAAATCCGAATCTGCAGTGATATGGGAAATGTCACTAAACATTTTTTGCTCATTGAATTTTAGTTCAATAAATTGTTACTCTTAGGCCAACTTGCAGAACGGCAAGTTAAGATTTTAAGGTTAAGGGCTGAAGGTGGAATAATCGTGTTTATTTTCACCATGGAAATTAATAGATCAGAGCAGTTCGTAAAAAACTAAGAATTTAAGTTTTTAACACTGAAATAGCCTGACAAATTTTTAAAATTAACTCGGAGCTAAAAACATAACTTGCCTTTTTTTGTCAGCAGAGTTGAGCGTTTTCTTCCTAACTTATGAAACAATTAAGATGAGAAGTTTATACCTCAACAACAACAAACAACATCACCTCAGATAAATTTTGCGTGCGGCCTTGAGCCTTAGCTCATACATATTTGCCCATGTTTAAAAAAAAAGCGAAAATAATTTTCTTAACAGAACTATGTGGGAACTGCAAAAAGTCTTCTGCCAATACTTTTTCCGTGAGTGTATATAAATGCAATGTATGTTGATGTATTTTTTCTTTAACTTAGACACCCGCTGCATATACACTTAAAAAGGGTTTTGTGTATTGCTTTTGCATCGTATTATTCAAGTGTTTTTATATAAATTACCCATTCACTTTACTGCTACAAATTTACTATATTTGGGCATTTAATGTGTGAATAATGTTGTGCAACAAATTGTCTTAGTACTTGAAACAAATAATTATTAATGTTAATATTAATATCCCCAAAGAAGAAGACGTAAGGTAAACGTCGAAAACGTGTCGGGAACAACAAATATACCCTGTTTTAATTTATGGCCACAAATTCTCATTTTAGCAAACCAATATTAGAAATGTTTTGAATAAAATATCAGAAATAAATTTTAAATATGGTAAGAAAAAATTGTAAATGAAAAATTTTAAACAAAAATGAATGAAGAAAAATATTTAGAAATGAAATTTTTAAATTATTACAACATTAATTAAATAAGGTCGTAAGTAAAATGGAATGCATAAGATAAAGAATAAAATCAAAAAATTCAGAGCGAAAGACTATTAAAGAGAATTTCAAATTGTCTTGGTGGAGAAAGATAGCACACGGCATCATGATAGCGATAGCCGGATATGAAGTAGGGAAAGGAAACTCTGAAACATCAGAGAACAGGATAGTCAAATATGAGCCACCAGTAGAAGTAGATACGAAAAATGTTCCAAATATTCCAGATGTTTTGGGTATCAACACTAATTTGCGTATTCATGCTATTTATTATTACAATAGCTATGATGCTCAAAAGTTATATGAAGCATAAATATAGGCAATTAAAACCCATCAAGTTCGTATCTAAGAAATTTTATTTTTAGTACTCTATTATTTAAAGCTTTTACCCTACTATTTAAAACTCAATCTGTTTTGATGAAGAGCAACAATTGAAAATAAAACTTCAAACATTAACACCAAAATGTCTCAATCGACAGTAAAGACAGCTACATTAGCACTGCCTAAATTCAATAGACGGCCACCGTGGTGTGATGACAGCGTGCTCCGCCTACCACGCCGTATGCCCTGGGTTCACACCCCGGGCAAAGCGACATCAAAATTTAGAAATAAGGTTTTTCAATTAGCAGACAATTTTTCTAAGCGAGGTCGCTCCTCGGCAGTGTTTGGCAAGCGCTCCGAGTGTATTTCTGCCATGAAAAGCTCTCAGTGAAAAACTCATCTGCCTTGGAGATGCCACTCGGTGTCGGCATAAAACATGTAGGTCCCGTCCGGCCAATTTGTAGGGAAAATCAAGAGGAGCGCGACGCAAATTGGAAGAGAAGCTCGACCTTAGATCTTTTCGGAAGTTATCGCGCCTTACATTTTTTGTTTTTGTTTTTTAAATTCAATAGCAAATCAAGAATTTGCATAATTTCACAATTCACAATAGTAGTTCCTAGGGAATTTATCGAAATACCAACTCTGAAGGCTGTCAAGGGTATAAGATTTAGACGACAGCCCTGATAAAATAATACATTTTCACAAAATAATGATTGATTAAATATCTTGTGTCAGTGGATAAATGCAAGACAATAAAAAACTAAAAAACCAGCCAACAATAACAGCAAGAATGAGGAAAAGTCACAAGAGAACCTATATATATATGTGAAGCGCTATATAAATTTGCAATAATAAGACATGTCGCGCTCATTTTCATCCCAAAGGATAGGAAAATGGTAGCGTAAAAAATACAAGCAAGCTTATTGTTGAGGAATTTATTGACTTAGGACAATATTCGACCAGGCTTAAAAATGCCGGCAATCTAGGACTTGAAAAATAAGTAAATACACAATTGTCCTGAGGGACAAATTGGTGAAGAGTAATAGAATAGTACTCGAGTAGGCAATTTAAAAATAGAAATAGGTACCCAAGTTCTCAAGATCTATTGATTGCCATTAACCTTAGAAGTTATGCAGGTGACAAAAGTCGACAAAAATAAAAATTAAAACAATTATGCATAAAAATCATGACGATTCTGTCTTGGTGGCCACCGCAGATATCGCATGACACATAAGATCCAATAAAAATATTGCTGGAAAATATGAAAAATGAAAAAAAGTACATTTAAAAATGAAAAGTTGCATCCACTGTATCGCTTTTAATCCATTGGTTCAATTACTACAACTACTATAAATTACCTTGCTCTTCCAATCAACTACAGCTTCTCAAGTTACTGTATAATTAGTTACATGTTTCTTATTTTATATGTTTAAAAACCCAAATCAAATGAAAAAACAAATGAAAAAAATCTTTGGTAATAGAAGTAATAAAGAAAATGAAATGACTTAACCATGAAAAGCGTTGTTAATAAAAATAGTTAAGGAAATCTAAATTATTTATCTTATTATTTGTTAGAAATAACACACTACAGAAGTAAATAATTATATTTTATTTGCCCGGGGTCGTTTAAGAAAACCTCGCCCTTTAGAGAGGTCATAATTTTAGATAATAGGATCTTTTATATTTAGTTAAGTTAGATAGTAAATATATGTGGGCCCATAGAAAAAAATATCAATAGGAAAATAATTTTACATAATTTACGTTTAATCCCGGTAGAATAGAAAATACCAATAGGAAAAAAATTTTTTACTGTAAATCATTTAGACGAAATATCAATAAGAAAAATAATTTCAATATAGATCATATTTTTCAGCAAAATCTTTTTTGATCTTATGTGTCATGCGAATTCTGCGTTGGCTATGAAGACAGAATCGTTTTTAATTTTTACCGGGATTTGTCACTTCACAACCTCTACGGTTTGTGCAATTATTAGATCTTAGAGAACTTGGGTACCTATTTTATTTTTAAATTTGCCTACTGCAGTATTCATTATTATTCTTCACCTATTTGTCTCTCAGGACAACTCCTAGATTGCCGGAATTTTTAAGCCTGGTCGAATATTGTCCTAAGTCAATAACTTCCTCAACAATGAACTTGCT
The DNA here is from genome assembly GCA_029619165.1 of Eurosta solidaginis. NCBI lineage: Eukaryota > Metazoa > Arthropoda > Insecta > Diptera > Tephritidae > Eurosta > Eurosta solidaginis. Next base: position 95,339 of record JARSSU010000781.1, read on the forward strand.
TGTATTTTTTACGCTACCATTTTCCTATCCTTTTGGATGAAAATGAGCGCGACATGTCTTATTATTGCAAATTTATATAGCGCTTCACATATATATAGGTTCTCTTGTGACTTTTCTTCGTTTTTGTTGTTATTGTTGCCTGGTTTTTAAGTTTTTTAGTCTTTTGCATATATCCACTGACACAAGATATTTAATCAAAAATTATTTTGTGAAAATGTATTATTTTATCAGGGCTGTCGTCTAAATGTTCTACCTTGACAGCCTTCATAGTTAGTATTTCGACTTCCCTAGGAACTACTATTGGAGTTAAATCACGTGAACTAGACCCCCCATATACCACTTGATCACAGAAATAAAGTCCATGTATTTTTTTCATAAGCAGGTACCATGAAAAATATAACCCCAAAATATTTTTAAAAAATTTTAATTTTAAGAGTACTTTTTTTAAAAAGAAAATTTTTGGTACTTTTTGTTCAAAAATTAATATAAATCAACCGTGAACGATAAATTGCTGAAACTTTGAAGGTTTATTTTTTAAACGTTCATATTTTATAAAATATTTTATCTCAAAAAAATTGTCTTATTATCACATTTTTAATTAACTTTGAAATTTTTAAAAGAAAATTTAACTGACTTCTCGGCCTCAGAATTGATATTCTTTTTATGAGTTACATGCGATATTTATTTAATATTAATATTCCAAAAGAAAAATTTGATGATCGCTATTAGTTTAAACATATGAATTTTTTTATCACGGCACCTCGCACGCTACATTAAAAAGAGAAAGAATGAAACTAGACACTAAATTTTTAAATTTATATACATTCGTTTCTTAATGTTTTTTTAAAAACTTTATTTACATAAACTTTCTCATCTTCTGATACAGCTTGCATTGCAGTGATTCATCGTTTAACGCTTATAATTATGGAATTGACGAGTATTTTTTATACATAGTTAGTGCTCGTTCAAATCTTTGTTGATACTTGCGTTCATGCAAGTCATGATCTTTTTGGGAACAAAAATCAAAATTAATTTTTTTAAAGGAACTTTCCGCCCAATTAAAAAGTGATCGTGGTGTTGTTATATGCTCACTTTTGTCACGTGTGTAGGCTGGCACGATAAGCCTGCCTCTTTACACTTTGCCCTTTGCCATGTGATGTGGCGAAAAAATTCCACTCGGCTTTAACACCAAAATCTTTTTCGTGATTTAACAAGTTGACAAAGTTATACTTATTTATACTGGGAAGCCGCTTCCATCGGAAAAGTACATAATTTTTTTGACATTATCGGCATCAAATTTAGTTTTCAAAAATTTATTCAGTCTTGTATTAAAGAGATGTACCGCACTAGCATCGTGACCAACTTTCTCAGAAATAATTACAAAATTTACATGGTTTATTTCTCCATAAATACGCGACGAATGGATGAATTGTAGCCTGATCGTTAGACCAATGATGAGATGAATGGCGTCTTGCACAAAAAAACGATAATTTCTGCAAAATCGGAACATACGACAAACTCTCCAGCGTCAACAGATTCTTTTTGCTTAGAGAAATAAAGACGCTTTGACATTTTGCCACGAAATCATGTTTTAAAAGCTCTGGCCACTTATTCTTCAACTCTTTTAAAAACTCTTCTTTAGAATATGTCGTTTCAACGATTTCGCACCTGCAAAGTTCAAAGAAAAGCTGTTGGGTTATTAAGAAGAAGTAATTAAGAGCTTATTGTTTTATAACTAGTGTCAGTAACTATGTCAGTAACAGAAGTTACAACAGCTCTTTTACACTCAGAGACACTCGACATTCGTCTCAATTTTACTGGTGGCTCCCCGATCTCCAAAAGTAGTTTATTAACGTTATCAATTTTTAATGATTATCCACAGTATCACATTTGAAGGTTGGGTCTTTCTTGTTATCATATTGGATCTCATTATTTTCTGTTTTGGACACATCAATATTTAAATTGTTATTTAACGGATTTTCGCCTGAATTTTCTGGTATTGCAGACTTGCGGCCTAGATAAATTGATCTGACACAAGATTTGCACATGTAACATCCGACAAAACCGTTTAAAATCACTAGCTCGATTAGCTGTAATAAAACCTAAGTCTTTTATCAATGTTCTTATGGTTTTTTTTATTCAGTGGATTGCAAAACTTCTTTTTTTGACCCATATTAAAACACCAAAACTATAGCAATAATATTTTTACACAACCTAATCTCATTTACTTCTTAACTCGTTCACTAAATACGCTGAAATACATACTAAAATCGGTTTAGTTTGTATCCTCGCGACGATTTGCAACACAGTCTGTCGCGTTTGCGCGTGGCGCCTGGCGCCCAGGCGCTGTGGTAAACATTTCACATTGTTTTGTTTTATACTGCAACGTAGCATGTCGTCTGGTCGCGCACCGTTCTAGCGTGCGAGGTGCTGTGTATAAAAAAATTCATATTGTTTAAACTAATAGCGATCATCAAAATTTTCGGTAGTAGTGCAGTTTAGGGGCCCCACCCTAAAGTTGGGCGAAGATTTTCGAGTGAGGTATCAAAATACGCGTATTATTTCGAGAACAATAATCCGAAGGCGGCAAAGCAAAATTTTATCTCTGTTCGGAGATATTTGCATTGAAGTTGGCGATTTTCATGTGGTTGTTGTTGTGTTGTACCACAAAAAAAATCGTGCATCACCGTGGCGGTAGCCACTTGATTGCTATCAATTAAAAATAAAAAATAAAAAATGTAAGGCGCGATAACCTCCGAAGAGATCCAAGGCCGAGCTTCTCTTCCAATTTGCGTCGTGCTCCTCTTGATTTTCCCTACCAAATTGGCCCGGACGGGACCTACATGTTTTATGCCGACTTCCGAACGGCATCTCCAAGGCAGATGAGTTTTCAAATATGAGAGCTTTTCATGCCAGAAATACACTCGGAGCGCTTGCCAAACACTGCCGAGGGCGACCTCGCTTAGAAAATTTTTCTTCTAATTGAAAAACCTTATTTCGAAAATTTTGATGTTTCGTTGCCCGGGGTGTGAACCCCGGGCATACGGTGTGGTAGGCGGAGCACGCTACCATCACACCACGGTGGCCGTCTTGTGAGGACCCCAAAACCGAGGGTTTTGTATCCTCACAACATATACCTATTTTCCATTTTTCTTACATACATGTTATACAAGAATTGAATCTAACTCTGAATTTAACATTTATAGATTTTTATGACATGAATTATATCTTTATGAATTACACGTCAAAATACATACATGCGGTTGCATATTGAGTTATTATTTACTAAATTGAAGGACAACCCAGACTTGCGCACTTTTGCACGCAAGCAAAATATTTACATTTTTCGCCCACATAAATTTCAAATATAGGTCACCCTAACATACACTAAAACATTTGGAAGGAAAGTGGAAATGCACAAAACATAAAATTGTGCCGGTCAACCAACCCTTTGCGCATCCAATGCACTCAGCTACAAATACAACATACATAATAATTTGGATAAACGAAGACCAACAGTAAAAGTCGCCAAACTAAGCGCCGCTACTAGTTGGGACTTTTCTCTACATACTTACGTACAAGCATACGACACACCAACGCACGTCCCTAAGCAGAAGCCGAAAGCATCAAACGAGGCCAACGCACCATCAAAACCAAGTGACAGCGAACATACGCACAAACACAAATGATCGAATTCGATAGGTAAAGCAAAGACTGGAAAACACGGCAGGCATACAACAAGCGTACGTACGAGATTTGGTACATTGTTCGCTATGTATATTAGGGCTCTCGAAAATTGGGATATGAAATGCCGGGATAGCGGATTGTCATACATGATCGAAAATATGCATATATGTATATATACAGAGGTACAACCATATGTATGATAATGGAAAGAGGGAAAACGCATGTTGGCATGTAAGCGTATGTATGCACTAATAGAATACAGCGAAAGTAGCGTTAAACTAGAATTCGATTTTTGCATTCCCACATTTTATAATTGTTAAAATTGTTATTGTAAAATTACTGACTGCCTGTGCGCAGTCCCACATAATTTTATAACGGAGGAATTATTACCAATGAATTGTTTTTAGGAAATAACCGTCCGCCGGCGTACAAAATCATATATAAGGGCGGCAAATTAGCTTGTAAGATCAGAAGCTAGGAGATAGGCATACGAGTCAGTGGGCTTCTACCACTGATCAGCACGACCTGAAGGTTTCTACTTCATTTCGTGATTATTTTATATTTAGTAGGAGGTTTCTACTCCAACTGACTGAGAGCTTAGCAGAGGGGTTCCACCTCCGCTACTCTTATTTAGACAGAGACAGAGAGTAGAAGTAGCCACTAAGGGCATCGATCTTTTTGAATAAATATTATAACGTTTTCCGAAACCCCCTTGCTTATTTATTTCAAGCGGAATAGGTTCCCCACCAAATATAGGAACCTGGACGGACTGGGCATACCTCAGCAGGACTAAGTCCGTCCCAGTCTTTTGAATTTAGACAGTGCTAATGTAGCTGTCTTTGCTGTCGATTGAGACATTTTTGGTTTTAGTGTTTGAAGTTTTATTTTCAATTGTTGCTCTTCATCAAAATCAGATTGAGTTTTAAATAGTAGGGTAAAAGCTTTAAATAATAGAGTACTAAAAATAAAATTTCTTAGATACAATCTTGAATGGGTTTTAATTGCCTATATTTATGCTTCATATAACTTTTGAGCATCATAGTTATTGTAATAATAAATAGCACGAATACGCAAATTAGAGTTCCTACCCAAACATCTGGAATATTTGGAACATTTTTCGTATCTACTTCTACTGGTGGCTCATATTTGACTATCCTGTTCTCTGATGTTTCAGAGTTTCTTTTCCTACTTCATATCCGGCTATCCCTATCATGATGCCGTGTGCTATCTTTGTCCACCAAGACACTTTGAAACCCTCTATAATTATTTTCCTCTTTCTGTGAGAAAGAGACTATAACCTTTAATAAAATTTTTGATTTTATTCTTTATCTTATGTATTCCATTTTACTTACGACCTTATTTAATTAATGTTGCAATAATTTAAAAAATTTCATTTCTAAAATTTGTCTTCAAAACATTTTTGTTAAAAATTTTTCATTTACAATTTTTCTTAAGATATTTGAAAATTTATTTCTGATATTTTATTCAAAACATTTCTAATTTTTAACACGCTTTTATTAGCTTGGCCTGTATGTAACGGAATCTTTCAGCTTAATTTTCACCGGTTTCTAGAAGTCTGATTAATTTGAAACTTTACATACGTATCAAGGACCGATGACAATGTATTAATGTGATGGTGTGGTGACATAAGGGCAACGGCCATAAGGTCAATTGGCCTTATTACCACTTTGAATGGCCATAAGTTTGATTGAAACTTTGCACACATATCAAGGCTCGATGACAATGCAATAATGTGATGGTGGGGTGACATAAGGTTAACGGACATAAGGTCAATTGAACTTATGACCACGCCAAATGGCCATAGATTTGAAACCTTGCACATAATGCGAAAAACGAGTTCCTTTATTAATGATAGAAGTGGATGCAGCGCAAATCTACGAAAGAGCATACTGGAGCCCTTTTTAACACGCTTTTATTAGCTTGGCCTGTATGTAACGGAATCTTTTGAGCTTAATTTTCACCGGTTTCTAGAAGTCTGATTAATTTGAAACTTTGCATACGTATCAAGGACCGATGACAATGCATTAATGTGATGGTGTGGTGACATAAGGGCAACGGCCATAAGGTCAATTGGCCTTATTACCACTTTGAATGGCCATAAGTTTGATTGAAACTTTGCACACATATCAAGGCTCGATGACAATGCATTAATGTGATGGTGTGGTGACATAAGGTCAACGGCCATAAGGTCAATTGGCCTTATTACCACTTTGAATGGCCATAAGTTTGATTGAAACTTTGCACACGTATCAAGGTCGATGACAATGTATTAATGTGATGGTGTGGTGACATAAGGTCAACGGCCATAAGGTCAATTGGCCTTATTACCACTTTGAATGGCCATAAGTTTGATTGAAACTTTGCACACGTATCAAGGCTCGATGACAATGCATTAATGTGATGGTGTGGTGACATAAGGTCACGGCCATAAGTCATGGCCTTATTACCACTTTGAATGCACCGTAGCGAGCGCGGCCTCGATCCCACTTCCACTGTTGTTTCGGGATCCTGCCATCTTCGCTGCTCTCATCTATAATGCCAATGATTGCCGACCCTTGGCAATTTCGGCGAAAGACCGCGTCCAGCCTCCCTGCGTCTTGGCCCTTTTCGGTGCCGTGGGGTTGGATTCATCCATGGACCACTGGCGTTTCGAGGTTTCATCACTCTCGACTAAAACTTTTAAAATTACTTGAACTAAAAAATTAAAAATAAATAATAGTTTAAAAAAACTAAAAAAACACGCTTTTATACCAAACCGAACTAAAAAATAGAAAATAATTTTCAATTAAAAAGAGTTTATATAACAGTAGTAGAAGGTCAACAATCGTTTATAGTTAATCACCTCAAAATAAAATTATAATAAAATTTAAGTTATTAACAGAATAATTTATTCACAGTAAAAAGCGTGGGGTGCTTGATATTGAATGTTACAATCATTCTATTGGCAACTATCTGAGAGGAAAGATATAAAATGTAGTCAAATGCACCCCACGCTTTCTACTCTGAATTAAATTATTCTGTTAATAACTTAAATTTTATTATAATTTTATTTTGCGGTGATTAACTATAAACGATTGTTTGACCTTCTACTACTGTTATATAAACTCTTTTTAATTGAAAATTATTTTCTATTTTTTAGTCCGGTTTGGTATAAAAGCGTGTTTTTTTAGTTTTTTTAAACTATTATTTATTATTTTGTATATTTACTTAGTACTCCTTAACTCTTTAATTTCTTTTCTTAGTTTTGATTTTTCTTCCATAAAAATGGCAAAACTTAATAGTCTATAAGCTTCAGCTAGCTTTTTTTTTAAGTTGTTTGCCTCCCCATTTTTGTCTTGTAGCCAGATTGGTATTTTAGGCTCTTCTTTCTTGTTCAGCTTTTTCCGCCGCCGATATTCTTCTATAGTTATCGGTTTCGGACCTTTCTTTGCAGCTACAGAGGTTAGGAGAACCTCTTCAATGGCTTTTATTTGATTTTTTAATTGTTCTTCATACTTTTTAAATGCCGCATGAAATTCTTCTTCAGCTATTTCTGGCATAACTGATAGATAGCTCTAACTTGTAGTGTTTTATTAATTATTTTAATTTTTGTTTATTATTTTTCTTTATCATAGAAAAAAAATGTTCAAAGCAGAAACTGGAAATTTCTGCTGTTTGTTAGGTGTCCGTGGGACTGCCAACATTTTTCTAATCATACGCACATAATTATTTAAATCTAATTGCTGCCAGTCATGCTGCCCATCAGAATGTTGTTGTTAACAATTTTCTTTGCAGGTTGTTTGTTCAGGTAATATTCCACCCGTTATGCAGCCATACCGCCAGTCATTAGCCGTTTGTTGCTGAGTTCCTTATTTTGTATCTGCACTGCACTGTTGGTTGTCCTGGAACCGTCTTGCTGTGTTCTGTTTTTTAGCAATTGATTTCGATGAAGTAATTGTATCCCAAAAAATTTTTGCCATTTAAAAATCTCGTTTTAAATTTTAATCCTATTTTCCGGTTAAAACTTCGTTTACCTTTTCTAAGGGATTTTAAATTTTGGTCCCATTTTCCAGTTAAAAATTACTTTTGCTGTTTCCAAGGATCCTCAGTCAGAGTATAGCAGTTGTCTTATTATCAGCAGCTTGCTCATATTAATCTGGCAGGATCGTACTTAAGTACTGACATATAATATGTTTAAAGAGCCGTAGCTCCTGGCGGGATCGCCATATAAAATGTTTAAATAAAATCGAAGTTTAATGGTGAAATGATTATCAGAGAGTGCCAGTGACTGTCTTTATTTTTGAAAGTGCTTCTCTTTTTATACAAAATATTCTTATTCTACTTATACCTCAAAATTCTATATTAAATTTCTTTTACATCAAAATCGTTTTATCTGCATCAAAGCCACTTAACTCATTAGCGGTCATGGAACCCCTTGCACACCTTTTTTGTTCTTGAATTTAATTACTGGAAGCAGAATCGTTAAACCTCTACTAAGATACTAAATTTGTAGCATCTTAACCCTTTAACGACGATTAAATGCAGTAATGCCCATACGTTAGTTCTGTGAAAAAAAAATATATATCAACATACATTGCATTTATATACACTCACGGAAAGTATTGGCAGAAGATTTTTTGCAGTTCCCACCTAGTTCTGTTAAGAAAAATTATTTTTGCTATTTTTTTATAAAAACATGGGCAAATATGTATAAGCTTAAGCTCAAGGCCACACGCAAAATTCATCTGAGGTGACCATATTCATCCGTATAAACTTTTCAACTTAATTGAACAAAAAAGGCAAGTTATGTTTTTAGCTCCGAGTTAATTTTAAAAATTTGTCAGGCTATCTTAGTGTTAAAAACTTAACTTGCCGTTCTGCAAGTTGGCCTAAGAGTAACAATTTATTGAACTAAAATTCAATGAGCAAAAAATTCTTAGTGACAATTTCCCAATATCACTGCAGATTTGGATTTCGGCTTCGAATTTTCGCGGAGCTTGCGTAAGATCTTAAACTTTAAATTATATTGTTTTTATTTTATATTTGTACTGGTTTTGATAAAAAAATTGCATAAATAATTTTTATTAAGCAAAACTAGGTAAAAACTGCTAAAAAACCTTGTGCCAGTGCCTTTTCCGGTAGTATATTTTAGACCAGGTCAGTCCCAATACAATAAGAAAAAGTTTGAAAGTTCGTCCCTAAATTTGAAGGTTGTGTTGAGACGGATACGGAAAAATTTTGAAAAATTTTTGTTGGTCTTTCGAAATACAGCCGAACTTGTTTTATACTCAGAGTGCTTTGCACACAGAGTATATTAACTTTGATTATTTATATCAACGGTATTTCATTTCCCAAGTGGATTTATAACAATAAATAGGAAAAACTTCAAATTTAAAAAAATGGGCGTGGCACCGCCCCTTTTATGACTAAGCAACTTTCTATGTTTCGGGAGCCATAACTCGAAGAAAAATTAACGGATCGTAATAAAATTTGGTACACAAATTTCCCCTACAGCAGGAAATATTTCTAGAAAAAATGGACGAGATCGGTTAAAGACCACGCACACTTTTATATAAAAGATTTTTAAAAGGGTCGTAGACGAAAATAATAAGCTATATCTCTGCTAAAAAAACTTTGTATCAATAGAATTTTACTTTCTAAATTGAATTTTAACATTAAACTGGAAAAAACTAAAATTTTTGAAAATGGGTGTGGCACTGCCCCTTTTATGACTAAGCAATTTTCTATGTTTCGGGAGCCATAACTCGAAGAAAAATTAACGGATTGTAATAAAATTTGGTACTAAATTTTTCCCTATAGCAAGAAATATTTCTAGAAAAAAATGGACGAGATCGGTTAAAAGCCACACCCACTTTTATATAAAATATTTTTAAAAGGGTTGTAGACGAAAATAATAAGCTATATCTTAGCGAAAAAAAGCTTTGTATCAGTAGAATTTTACTTTCTAAATTGAACTATAACATTAAATTGGAAAATATTAAAATTTTTGAAAATGGGTGTGGCACCGCCCCTTTTATGACTAAGCAATTTTCTATGTTTCGGGAGCCATACCTCGAAGTAAAATTGACATATCGTAATGAAATTGTATACACCTATTTTAATGGACGGTACCTATCGGTTAAAGACCACGGAAACTTAGTTATAAAACAAGTTTAAAAGGGTCGTAGACTAGAATAATAAGCTATAACTTAGCAAAAAATAGTTTTGAATCAATGATATTTCCCTTATCAAGTTTTATTGTAAGACGATATGAGGAGACATTTTTTTAAACGGGCGGTGCCACGTGTTATGTAGAAAAGTAATTTATCTGAAATGAAATGTACAATTGAAGCTCACACCTTTACTTGTAAATTAAAAAAAAATAAATAAATGTAAGACGTGATAACCTCCGAAGAGATCTAAGGACGAGCTTCTCTTCCCATTTTGCGTCGTGCTTCTCTTGATTCTGCCTACAAATTGGCCGGACGGGACCTACATGTTTTATGCCGACTCCGAACGGCATCTCTAAGGCAGATGAGTTTACACTGAGAGCTTTTCATGGCAGAAATACATCCGGAGCGCTTGCCAAACACTACCGAGGGGCGACCCCGCTTAGAAAAATTGTCTTCTAATTGAAAAACCTTATTTCTAAGATTTTGATGTTGCTTTGCCCGGGGTGTGAACCAAGGGCATACGGTGTGGTAGGCGGAGCACGCTACCACCACACCACGGTGACCGGTTTTTAACTTGGCTCTTTGAAATCCGATTTTTTAATTGATACATCATTATTTTGGAAACCTGCATATTTCTCTTCTATGTCCTTTCGAGCTACGAAGTAATTTTCACATGATTAGGTCACCTTATTTGGTTTTATGCCTCCTAAATTATTGTAACGAATTTTGGGAAAATCCTGATTATATTGCGGCTTCTGTTAACGTTCGAATCTCTGAACTGTCGAATAAATAACTAGTATTCAGTACAACAAAACGTTTTTTTTTAGACTACTTTGGGAGTAGTACTTTACAATTATCGAGTACTTTACTAAGGCGTGTTAAAATCAAACTGATTCCTCATTGCCAAGCTGCCTGCCTTCCAAATCAACCACTTTCATTTTGTTTCGTGGTTTGCTAATGGTTTGTATGCAGTAAACTACATCGTTTTACAACTTTGTATGGGCCTTCCCATTTACACTGAAATTTCGGGGACAAACCTTTTTTTCGTTGTGGGTTGTATAACAGCACCAAATCTCCTTCCAGAAAACCTCCCGAATTAATTGCTTTATCACATATGGCTTTCATCTTGTCACTTATAATCCTGGTTCGTTGTCTTACAAGGTCGTGCAATTTTCACATGTCTTCCTCGAAGACACCAGTGGATTTCCTGGCATTTCTTACTTGTAAACGCACCCTACATGTGACTAACAATCAGCTACAACGGGATATAAAGGTTCCAACAACAGCTAAAGAAATCAAAAAGTATGCTATTTCATACAACACGAGGCTTCTAACTCACCCCAACCCATTCATTCTAGCCCTGTCAGCAAGACCAACTAATTTCACGCGCCTGAAAAGAAAGTCTATCACAGAATAAAAGGAACAGAAACAAAAAGGCAATTCTTAGAGACCAATTGTAAAGCGAGCAACGGGACATTCATATTGCTGTGAGGCTAAAGGCATTTGTCTTTGCACTGGTATGAATGTTGGAGATTCGAGTTCAATAATCAGCTCCCGAAAAGCTAGCTGATGAAGAAGTGAAATTCAGAAATATGTCCTAGTAACCATCGCCGTTTGTAAACCTTACAATTTTTCTCTAATATAAATAACAAAAACCAATGTATAAAGCAATATGAGCAAAGCTCGCTAATTAAATACATATAAAATTATGCTTTTATTGTTATTAATGCCAAAGCTGTAAATGACCACCAAATGGGATTTCTTTTTTTCCTGTTTCATTGGAATAAGTATATTAAAGTTGTTCAATTTCAAGTCAATATTTTTTGTTTCAATGTGTTATTTTACAAAAACATTTTTAAATTTTCCTGCTTTTAAATGGTTTACGATTTTTCCTGTTGGATTTTCATATTTTTTATTATTAATTGTTACATTATCCTGAAAGGTTATCAAATAAACTCCATCTATTGTGTGATTATTGACCGTATGTGTGCCTGATGAAATTATAGCACCCTCTTTTACAATTTTTATTGACTCATTTTTTTCCTTTATTTTTGTACAATTAGCATGTCTATTATTCAGCATATCTGACAAACATGTATTATTTTCTTTTATCATACAAAATTCGTTATTTTATTCTTTTTTACAAAATTTTACTGAACAAATTTATTTTCACACTTTATTATTTCATTTTCAATCCACAATTTTCCATCTTTCTGTGCTACGGCTATTGCCTTAAACAATTTACATACTCTTTTTACTTTTGGATACTTAATATATATAACTATTAAATTCTTTTTTGTGTAATTTTAAATTTTTAAACATCCATAAGATCTGATGTTGTTACATTATCTATTTCTTCGCTAATTATTTCTTTTATTTCTGCCATATCCAAAATTAATGGATTCAATATTCCTACTGTTAAAGTCTGCGTTATCAACTACAAACCTCACCTGGAGGAGTCGCTGGTAGAAGACTCGTTGCAAGTACTCGTTGCGTTTTTTTCCTTTCTTGGACTTTGTTCCATCATACGGATCCGTTACATGGCATCAGTTCCTTAGAGCCTATAAAAGGGGCGAACAGCTATAGACTCGCCCTTAATCTTTTATCAGCGATCCACCAGGTGAGTGTTTGTCATTAGAAATTTTTAACCTTATTTTTCTCAATTGTGTTTGAATAAAAGCCTGCGCGACAGGATATCATATACATATACATTTCATATATAAAAACAGTGTCGTTTTGCTTGTTGTTGTTGGACAGCTAGGCAAAGCTGGTAAGTTTTCATTTTCTTTATCGCGAGTTTCAAGAACCGGCTCCCCATAGGTTCCCCGTTTCCGGAATTCACGAGGAATTCCGGCTCCATTTCTCCCCGCTCGAACATGGTCCTTCGAGCCGGATATTGAAACATTTTTTTCATTTTTTGGTAATAAAACCAGCTGCCATTAGGTTTTCCTTTTGCCTATACGCGTCCAACAACAAAAATTCATATCTTTTGTCTTTTCCAACAATGTTGCTTTTTTAAAAGCTGTCCACCAACAATTGCCAAGTCGCATTGGAAACCAAACAAACACACCATACCAAAATCCTGTGACGGACTTTTCCTTGCGCCGGGGTATGCTCAGTCCGTCCAGGATCCCTGTGGAATTAGAGAAGAATCCCTATCGTCTCCTTTTAAAGAGAAAGATCCCGTTTGTTGTTAAAATAAACGTTATAAACTCTTTATTCCAAAATATTCAAACTACCCTTAAAGCTATGGCGACGGAGGTGGGAAACCACCGTCGGTTCTACGCCGATGGAGTTGGGAAAACCCCCACCGGGACTACGCTTAAACTAAAAATCTCAGACTACTTCGTAAAGAAAGCGGAGGTGGAGAACCACCACTTCCTCCCAGTCGGTGGAGTTGTTAAAACCCCCACCGAGTATATAGCTTAAGAATACCCTGCTTTTCCTGAAGGTTGCGGAGGTGGAAAACCACCACAATCCCTCTAACGATGGGGTTGGAAAAACCCCCAAAGTTGCTAAAATAAAGAACTCGTGAGATGGAAAAATCCCAGGAGTCCCATTCACCGCTAAACAAGGCGTTAGCAGGCTACTATACCTAGCTGGCTACTGCTCAATTCGCGAAATTTGTCGCCCTTTTAAAGTTGTCCACGCACAGGTGGACAGTTATCCTGCAACAATAAATTTTACTTATTATATGTATTTACTTAAGGTATCTTACATTTAACTGTGTTATTCTACCCATATATCGCATTATAAGTATTTATCTTATTATTATTGCGTATGTAAAAATTCCTCTTGTACTGCCCCCCCCCTAGCATGTGAGTTCGTTGGTACGCATCTCCAGTTAGCTAGCATAGTTACTTTTGATTTCCCTCTGCTGCCTGCTTATTGGGTCTTGTTGTTGTCGACAGGTTGGTTGCCCTTCGTAGGTAACTTGTGTCTAGTACCCACGCTGTGTTGTTGGTATGCTAACGTGACGTCTTCCTAGTACATTGCATTTTTTCGTTTCCTTTTGTGCGATGTCCGCCCTGACGGTTCGCTTCAATGCCTGCTGTGCTTGGTCGCAATGGCTTGGTATACGCATGTTTGTACGTTTTGGTGTTCTTGCAATGGGAGCTTATGTGTGTTGCTTATTGCATTGCTGTATTTCCAGCATTATTTAAAGTTCCAGCCGGTTATGGGTTATCTGTGGAAATTATAATGTTCAACCAAAATATTTACTGTATGCGGGCAGAGACAATTATTTAAACGAAGACATTAGATGTTGTCATGAATGTTTATATGTATATTAGGGTGATTCAAAAATGATTATTTTGTATGTGTAAATTTAATTTATATAATTCAGTTTTGTATGTTTTACATGCTATATGTATAAATTCATTGTAATTCAAGTAGGATTTATACATGTTTTAATAAGTTTTGATAAATATTTCCGGTGGATTTGGGTCCTCACAATCCATTGTAAATAGGCATTGCAAGTAAGAATCTGCTTGTTTACATTTGGTTTTTCACATTTCGTAATTAGCCATTGAAAAAATAAAAAACGGAATTTTGGAAAACAAGCAGGCAGGAGAAAAACACAAGAAATTCGTGTTTTTATTGGACATTTGGCGGCCACGATCATCCAGAATTACACCAGGACGGAAAAGGAAGCACTCCCGGAGCAAAAGCAACGTGTTGAAGGCACAACGACCGCACATACAGGAGGGTAACTGGTTTTGAACGAAAGGTAAAATTATTGTGATTTACGTGTATATATTAACATCAAACCATAACGGCATACGCTGCTCGTGAGTTGCTCATTTCCCTTTCCAGCCTTTCGTCCACAGCATATCACCCGCCTAATCTACCGGGAAGGAGGCCAGCGACAAGGAAACGCAATAAATAGGTAAGCGTCAACCAGTTTTCGCTCCGACTCACCGAAAGATTGTGGCCAGGACCACAATTAGAATACCGGTGCGATAGGACTTTTAAGCGAACAGTCCCCACCGGTGGCCAGTGAATAAAAAGCCTTAGTAGTGAAAGTGATTCAACGTCCCTGAGTAGCAGGGCAGTAAAATGAAAGGTAACGTAACAAAAGCCCCTAAGAAGAGGGAAAGCCCCCAATAATATAGTAAAGTGATTAAAAGCCTCTGAAAAGCCAGTTGTGTGTGTGTGCAAAAGTCCTTGAAAAGCAGGGCAGTGAAGTGAAAAAGGTGCCTTAAAAGAGGGTGAATATACCCCAAAAAAACAAAAACGCTGGGCATACTAGGCCAGTTGTGTGTGAGTGCAAAAGTCTCTGAAAAGCAGGGCAGTGAAGGGACAAAGGTGCCTAAAAAGAGGGTTAATATACCGAAAAAAGCAGAGTATACTAGGCCAGTTGTGTGTGTGCAAAAGTCCCTGAAAAGCAGGGCAGTGAAGTGAAAAAGGTGCCTTAAGAGAGGGTGAATATCCCCACAAAAAAAACGCTGAGCATACTAGGCCAGTTGTGTGTGAGTGGAAAAGTCCCTGAAAAGCAGGGCAGTGAAGCGATAAAGGTGCCTAAAAAGAGGGTGAATATACCCCAAAAAAGCAGAGCATATTAGGCCAGTTGTGTGTGTGTGCAAAAGTCCCTGAAAAGAAGGGCAGTGAAGTGAAAAAGGTGCCTTAAGAGAGGGTGAACATACCCCCAAAAAGCAAACGCTTAGCATACTAGGCCAGTCGTGTGTGGGTGCAAAAGTCCCTGAAAAGCAGGGCAGTGAAGCGATAAAGGTACCTAAAAAGAGGGTGAATATACCCCCAAAAAGCAAACGCTTAGCATACTAGGCCATTCGTGTGTGAGTGCAAAGGTCCCTGAAAAGCAGGGCAGTGAAGCGATAAAGGTACCTAAAAATAGGGTGAATATACCCCCAAAAAGCAAACGCTTAGCATACTAGGCCAGTCGTGTGTGAGTGCAAAGGTCCCTGAAAAGCAGGGCAGTGAAGCGATAAAGGTACCTAAAAAGAAGGTGAATATGCCCCAAAAAAGCAGAGCATACTAGGCCAGTTGTGTGTGTGTGCAAAAGTCACTGAAATGCACGGCAGTGAAGTGAAAAAGGTGCCTTAAGAGAGGGTGAACATCCCCCCAAAAAAAAACGCTGAGCATACTAGGCCAGTTGTGTGTGAGTGCAAAAGTCCCTGAAAAGCAGGGCAGTGAAGCGAAAAAGGTGCCTAAAAAGAGGGTAAATATGCCCCAAAAAAGCAGAGCATACTAGGCCAGTTTTGTGTGTGCAAAAGTCCCTGAAAAGCAGGGCAGTGAAACGAAATAGGTGCCTTAAGAAGGATTAAATATACCCCAAAAAAAAACGCTGAGCATACTAGGCCAGTTGTGTGTGAGTGCAAAAGTCCCTGAAAAGCAGGGCAGTGAAGCGAAAAAGGTGCCTAAGAAGAGGGTGAATATGCCCCAAAAAAGCAGAGCATACTAGGCCAGTTGTGTGTGTGTGCAAAAGTCACTGAAAAGCAGGGCAGTGAAGTGAAAAAGGTGCCTTAAGAGAGGGTGAACATAACCCAAAAAAAAACGCTGAGCATACTAGGCCAGTTGTGTGTGAGCGCAAAAGTCTCTGAAAAGCAGGGCAGTGAAGGGACAAAGGTGCCTAAAAAGAGGGTTAATATAGCGAAAAAAAGCAGAGTATACTAGGCCAGTTGTGTGTGAGTGCAAACGTCCCTGAAAAGCAGGGCAGTGAAGCGAAAAAGGTGCCTAAAAAGAGGGTAAATATGCCCCAAAAAAGCAGAGCATACTAGGCCAGTTTTGTGTGTGCAAAAGTCCCTGAAAAGCAGGGCAGTGAAACGAAAAGGTGCCTTAAGAAGGATTAAATATACCCACGCTGAGCATAGTAGGCCAGTTGTGTGTGAGTGCAAAAGTCCCTGAAAAGCAGGGCAGTGAAGCGAAAAAGGTGCCTAAAAAGAGGGTAAATATGCCCCAAAAAAGCAGAGCATACTAGGCCAGTTTTGTGTGTGCAAAAGTCCCTGAAAAGCAGGGCAGTGAAACGAAAAAGGTGCCTTAAGAAGGATTAAATATACCCCACGCTGAGCATACTAGGCCAGTTGTGCGTGAGTGTAAAAGTCCCTGAAAAGCAGGGCAGTGAAGCGAAAAAGGTGCCTAAAAAGAGGGTAAATATGCCCCAAAAAAGCAGAGCATACTAGGCCAGTTTTGTGTGTGCAAAAGTCCCTGAAAAGCAGGGCAGTGAAACGAAAAAGGTGCCTTAAGAAGGATTAAATATACCCCAAAAAAAAACGCTGAGCATACTAGGCCAGTTGTGTGTGTGCAAAAGTCCCTGAAAAGCAGAGCAGTGAAGTGAAAAAGGTGCCTTAAGAGAGGGTGAATATCGCCCCCCACAAAAAAAACGCTGAGCATACTACGCCAGTTGTGTGTGAGTGGAAAAGTCCCTGAAAAGCAGGGCAGTGAAGCGATAAAGGTGCCTAAAAAGAGGGTGAATATACCCCAAAAAAGCAGAGCATACTAGGCCAGTCGTGTGTGAGTGCAAAGGTCCCTGAAAAGCAGGGCAGTGAAGCGATAAAGGTACCTAAAAAGAGGGTGAATATACCCCAAAAAAGCAGAGCATACTAGGCCAGTTGTGTGTGAGTGCAAACGTCCCTGAAAAGCAGGGCAGTGAAGCGAAAAAGGTGCCTAAAAAGAAGGTGAATATGCCCCAAAAAAGCAGAGCATACTAGGCCAGTTGTGTGTGTGTGCAAAAGTCACTGAAATGCAGGGCAGTGAAGTGAAAAAGGTGCCTTAAGGGAGGGTGAACATCCCCCAAAAAAAAACGCTGAGCATACTAGGCCAGTTGTGTGTGAGTGCAAAAGTCCCTGAAAAGCAGGGAAGTGAAGCGAAAAAGGTGCCTAAAAAGAGGGTAAATATGCCCCAAAAAAGCAGAGCATACTAGGCCAGTTTTGTGTGTGCAAAAGTCCCTGAAAAGCAGGGCAGTGAAACGAAAAAGGTGCCTTAAGAAGGATTAAATATACCCACGCTGAGCATACTAGGCCAGTTGTGTGTGTGTGCAAAAGTCCCTGAAAAGCAGGGCAGTGAAGTGAAAAAGGTGCCTTAAGAGAGGGTGAATATACCCCAAAAAGCAAACGCTGAGCATACTAGGCCAGTTGTGTGTGAGTGCAAAAGTTCCTGAAAAGCAGGGCAGTGAATCGATAAAGCTGCCTAAAAAGGGGTGAATATACCCCAAAAAAGTAGAGCACACTAGGCCAGTTGTGTGTGTGCAAAAGTCCCTGAAAAGCAGGGAAGTGAAGTGAAAAAGGAGCCTTAAGAGAGGGTGAACATACTCCCAAAAAGCAAACGCTTAGCATACTAGGCCAGTCGTGTGTGAGTGCAAAAGTCCCTGAAAAGCAGGGCAGTGAAGCGATAAAGGTACCTAA
>JARSSU010000782.1:0-33883 GCA_029619165.1 Eurosta solidaginis
TGCTTGTTGTGTTAATGCACTAACACCGCATGTTGGCAAATTACCTGTCAAATGTGGTAGAACTACCTGCGCAGAAACTGAATTATTGATGCCCGAAACTTGAGCATGCATCTTTCGAGTTGGCAGGTTGATTCTTTCGTCTGAGTCTTTCAGTGATAAAAGAGCATTCAGATCCCGAATCTATGAGAGCTCTGCAAAGAAAAATCTGTACCATTGTAGTGAATGGTGACGCGAGCTGTGCCTAGTATAACACCTTTACTGGTATTAATAAAATTAGATTTTACTGCTTTTTTTGTTTTGCAGATTCATTTTGAGATTGAGCTTGCTTTGAATTGCGCGGTTGCTCATCCGATAAATCTGCAGAATTATTTACCTGTACAGGTTTTGCCTTACTTTGTCTGTAAATGCAGAAGGGTATTATGTCTTAAATGGCAGTTGCTGCAATTGTGCGCACTTGTACATTTTGACACTGAATGCCCCGATGACAGACAGTTTAGGCAGAAGTGATTTCTTTTTATGAAAGCAAGTCTTTTCATTCGTGTTCAAATTTTTGAACTTTGAACACGCATAAATTTTGTTATCATTGCTTTGGCACATTTTACAAGTGCCTTTAGCTACACTTGCTTGGAAAGCGCCAAGTTTCTTTGGGGGATGTTCAGAGGCCTGCTTTGAGTTTTTTACCATTTGAGGTTTTGTACTCTTTGTACCTCTTAAACCTGATACTGATTCTAACGTTTGAAAACGATTTGTCAGAAATCGGTCCATATCCGCCCACTTGGGAAGTTTCTGTCTTGTTTTCTACGGACTGTTCCCATAGCGAAAGGGTCACATCAGGAAGCTTAGTTGAACATAAATATGTAATAATTGGATCCCAATTAGATATGTCAATATGATGACTTGCTAACGAGGATATGCAATTATTTATGTCCCTTTGTAATCTTTTGATTGAATTACCGCATTCAGTTTCGACTGATTGAAGGTTGAAAAGAATCTTTAATTGGGTGTTGACTAATATTCTTTTATTTTCATACCTGTCGCACAAATTTTTCCAAGCTATATCAAAACCATCATTCGTCAATTCGCATTTCTTAACGATTTCTCTGGCTTCACCTTGGGTTTTTTGTATGAGATAGTATAATTTTTGTACTGGCGACAGGCTTTTATTTAGAATATAAATGGCTGTGAACATGTCACGAAAAGTTGGCCATGACAAATAATCACCTTTGAATATATCGGTATCACAAGGTGCTAAGTGCAAGTTGCGTGGCGTGAAGGCAGCATCGTTTTCCTTCTCTGCCTTCTCAAATTTTTCCGCCAGGTCATTATTTTTGTCATACACCGCACAAAAACAGTATAGCACGACTTATTTTTCTTTCTAATTGCAGTAACGTCTTTAGCGGTAATGTCCTCGGCCACTAGCAGATCATCGAAAGCAGCTTTGGCTTTATCCCACATGGACTTCAACTCCTGCTGCTGAATTTTCAGCGAATTTTTGGAGTGTTCGCTTGTGGATTTGCTTAAGAATTCGATGTCGAATTCTATTACCGTGTCTGCTAGGCGGTTATATGCTTCCATATTAAAAAAGTTTAAAAATCGAGACAATTGATTTTCAAAAATTTGAAGTGCACAGAGACAGAATCTGTGGAATAACCCAATTCGCTAATATAAAAATTAGACAACGCTTCCCACCAACAAAAGGACCCCAACAAATTGAATAACTTCTAATAAATTTGGTGTAAATTTCTAGTGTATGTAAATATTTATTCTTGAACGAAAATAAGCTCAAAATTTAATAATTTATTGTGAAAAAACAGTGGACTGTATGCAAATATACGTACGTGTAAATATACGTGTTAAAAAAAATTATTGCTCGCCAACCAACTATATTTATGTACGTGTGCATGTATATATGTATGTAGCACAGTATTGATTTAAAGAAAACGCAAGTGAAAAAAAACTGAGCAAAGTTGGAGGAAAATGTTCCGTCCACTAAATAAACGCTCAAATTAAATTGTTTTTGTTTTAAAAAGTGAATTGAATGAAAAACCGAGTGATTTTTGTGAAATTAATTTTTCTTATATTCAACTGTGATGAACCAAACCCAAAAGTGAGGTTAATTACACAGTGCAGTGTTGTTGTTGTGGGCTGTTAATAACAGAGAAGTGCAAGTCATATAAATGTATATTGAATTAATTCATGTTTGAAAAGTTACTTGCACTTTTCCATTAAATTATTCCCAAACACTGTTTGTACAAATATGTGTGTGCAATAATGCGACACCGAAGACCCTTAAGCCGTGTCAAATATTATTTACCGTCGGCGGCAACCAATACTTGATGGTCAAATGGGCTATTGGCATAAATACAAAACTGGAATCTTTCACTTTCACTAATTTCTTATTTATTTATTAACTAATGTGCTCACTGAAATAACCACGTACCTTTATACTTGTAGATATGTTCTTGATGCAGTGGATTTAATAATATGTAAACAAATGGCTAGATAAATTGCTGTGTTGTTTAAGTTGATATTGCTGTTGGTCGCAAATCCAATAATATGTAAACTTTGGTAGCAAACAATGTATCACGGGAGCCCAAATCGATCCCCAAAAAAAAACAGATAGCCTGTGATTTTGGAATTTGTGTTTTTTTGCTCACAAAATGGTCGCTTTTATAATAATATTTAAACACTTGTGCTGTTGGTTCGCAAAATGGTTACTTATGATGATCGCTGGATGTAAAAAGACGGACTGCATGACCAATGTCTTGGCCGGGCCACAGCTCAGGGATGGTGCCGGTCAAGATATAGAACAGAAAAGAAAAAAGTGGTATTAGAATTTTTAATTTAAATATAAATATCTTTATTTGCAATAAAGATTGTGCACAAAAATTAATATATATTTAATTTCAGGTTACCTTTTGGTTGAAGCTGGAAACTGCGGCGGGATACGTCCTTTCTACTTGGTGTGTGAAAACAAGTGAAGTAAAAAATATATAACAGGTCAGTACCGCTTGCCAGTCAAAACTGTTTATTTATTCCAGCGATGTCATTTGTATGGTTAACATAAACAGTTTGACTGGCACTGTTAACAATATAAGAAAAAGTGCGAGGGCGACCTTTTATGTTTAGAGTTTGGGCTGTTGGCCTAAACAGTGAGTGCATGCAGGGATGCATACTGCATATACATGTGAGTCATGTGGGAAAAACTGCGGGAACGTGAGTCACTGCAATACTCAATGAATCTTCACATGGCGTGAGCCATGGAAGAGTGTTTTAAGGGCAGCAAGTCACTTAAACATCGCGCCCCCTTTGCACTGGTGCAAGGCTGTCCCTTAGTCTCTCCAATTTCTGAAGCGCTCTATACGGGTACGCGTATCTAACGATAATGACGGTGATCTGCGTGCTAGCTGAGTCGGTGCGGCCCATGGCAAATTTTGCACGATTCAGACGACTAACACTCGCGTACGTTGTCGTGGCTGCGCTCCAAACAATTAGGACAATATTTATGTTGTCATACACACTGAATATTCGAGACAATAACGCAAGGCGTGATACCGCTAACAAAGCAGACATATATGACGCCGTGCGTTTCGTGGTGTCCGAATCGGTGACGGAAGTTGTGGGGATCATGTGTAAATAAGGATGGCTTTAGTAAAATTTCAAAATAAGTTAAAATATGTGCATATGAAGATTGTTGTGTGAGATTGTGAAGATAATATATGTGGAATTAGGAAGTTGAGGGATTTTGCAAATCGGGAGAAATTGGTAGGTGACAAATTTTTACGATTAGTGTAGTGAAACGAACATGCTGCATGAAGCAAGTAATTTCTACGACCATCGCCACTTACGGGGATATCTTTCTGAGGGTGTTTTCATTTATAACGCCGATGATGTATGTAGCTCCTTGAGATATTCATCCTTCCATCTCTGGCTGGATTTTTGATTAAGAGTCTTTGGTTTCTTCCATCGTTTTTGAAGTGAAAGATTATCTTTTCGTGGTTCTGGGGGAGCAACGGGTCCCCGCGCAGGAAATGACCTCGTGTTAAGCGAACAATTCTTCAGGGCTGTCCGACATAGGCGTTAGCGGACGGGAATCGATCCGCGCGCGAAATGTAGCAAATTCTTCAAAGGTTAAGTGATGGCTTCCAGCGGAAAGTTTAAAATACAACTTGAAAATTTAAGAGCTTCCTCTCACAGGCTACCCATGTGAGGTGCATTCAGTGGTAAGAACTGCAATTTAATTTAGCTTCCCAAGGCAACCGGTTTTGCGCGAATGTGCCATATTCTAATGCTCCGGGAAGGTATCGAGGCCAATCTGTGACTTGTACCTGATCCCGGTCAAGAGAAATGGTTTTGCTGCGTTTGGCCGAAAAGAAACTTTTTAGGACGGTCACACACTTATCAGTGTGTCAGGGATGGTTACAACGGACGAGATGATCTGGGCTAGACCCAAAAACCCGTCGTCCTCGTAACTTTTACAAATCTTTAGTGGTACCTTGCTGTTCACGCCAACGGGCGTCCCGTAGTCTGCGCCTTAGCAATTGGGTTGGAGAAGCTGGCAACCCCTTGAGAGGGTTGCGCTACACAACCCCTTGAATCAATTTAGTATTTCAGTCGCTTCTTACGACATGCATACCTAACATGGGTATATTCTAAGCCCTCTAGCCCGCTGGGGCACCCGCCCCACTGCGCCACTAGCTCATACGGACACTCCTATTCATAGCTACAATCGTCGTAGTAGAGTAGGTAGGCATGCCGAGCATCAGCCCCTGCCCCCGGTTTCTTCTCCCCCTCTTTCCAGCACTAGCAAACGAGTAGGTTAGAGAAACAGACTCTTAGTCCCTACCACCCTGTACACCGTTTGCCAGTGTTATATATGTATGTAAAGTTCTATTTCACTCAAATATATCCATATTGCTATACATATATGTATATGTAGTTAATGCTCCATTGCACATACTCTTATATAACCATGCAAATTCACCTCACTTCTATTCTATATTTTATACGTAGTTTTAAGTCTCATTATTTGAAATAAAACAAGTAAGGATGGGACTGTCTTCGGATGTGCCGAAGACTTCATACCTTTCATGAATGGGGCTGAAAAATAATCTTATCCCGTTCGTAATCTCCAAATAATCGGATGTATAAGATAAGAAATATATAGTGAACAGACCTACATACCCAAACGAATTTTAAGATAAATATAAAATAAAAAATAGGTAGGTACTTTGTGTGAGGATGCAAAGCTTCAGGTTTTTTGTGGTCTGCGTGTAAAAACTATGACTACGAATCACGTATTTCAACAATATATGACGTAAACGTAACTATGTGATGAAATTTGTTGAATTTTGAAGCTTCTAGCCGTAAAAAAGGGGCAAAAATGACAGTTTATATGGGGTATTTAATATATATAACACCGACCTCTATGATTTTTTCAGACAACAATATATGCTATATACGTAAGCATTTGGTGAAATTTGAAGCTTCTAGCTGTTAAAACGGGGCAGAAATTGCGCAAAGTTTCTTATCTGAACAATCGGTTGTATGAGATATATACTATGTATTCCACCGATCTCAATGATTTTTTCAGACATCAATATATGCTATACACGTAAAAATTTGGTGAAATTTAAAGCTTATAGCTGTTAAAATGGGGCCGAAATCGCAAAAAAAAATATATATACTATATATACCATCATATATATATTATATATATCACCGATCTCTATGATTTTTTGACACAACAATATATACTATATACGTAAGAAATCGGTGAAATTTGAAGCTTGTAGCTGTTAAAATGGGGTAGAAATTGCGAATTTTCATATCTGAACATTCGGTTGTATGGGATATATACTATATATACAACCGACCTCTATGATTTTTTCAGACAACAGTATATGCTATATACGTAAGCATTCGGTGAAATTTGAAGCTCCTAGCTGTTAAAATGGGGCTGAAATTGCGAAAATATATATATATACTATATTTACGACCATATATATACTATATATACCACCGATCTTTATGATTCTTTCAAACAAAAATATATGCTATATACGTAAGCATTCGTTGAAATTTGAAGCCTCTAGCTCTTAAAATAGGGCAGTAATTACGAAAAGTTTCTTATCTGAAAAATCGGTTGTGGGGGATATATACTATATATACGACCGATCTCATAAATTGTTTCAGACAACAATATGTGCAATATACGAAAGTATGTGGTGAAGTTTGAAGCTTCAATCTGATAAATTGAGGAAGATATGACAAATATCCTCTTTTTCTGAAAAATCGGTTGTATGGAGGATATATGCTATAGTGGTCCGATCCGGCCGGTTCCGAAAAATGTCTAATCGGACACCCAAATACACTCGCTCACCAAATTTTATCAAGATATCTCAAAAATGGAGAGACTAGTTT
Organism: Eurosta solidaginis; assembly: GCA_029619165.1. Lineage (NCBI taxonomy): Eukaryota > Metazoa > Arthropoda > Insecta > Diptera > Tephritidae > Eurosta > Eurosta solidaginis. The sequence goes on from JARSSU010000782.1 coordinate 6,424, forward strand.
GCTTACAAACAGACAGACGGACAGACGGACAGACGTACATGGCTAAATCAACTCAGCCCTTCATCCTGATTATTTCGGTATACTTAGTGATGAGCCTATCTATTTTCCTTTAAGGACTTATAATTTTGGGTTTCGTGACGAAATTAATATACCATTTCATTTTCATGAAAGGTATAATTAGTCTTTCATTTACCCTCAATCTATACGCGTGTAACTTCTTAAATATAACAAGTGGCGACGAGTTAAAAGTTTAGAAAATTTTTAGTATATTCGGTGGTCAACAACAAAAATAAGAAGTAAAGTTGTCTAACTTCGGGTGTAACCGAAAATTATATACTTAGCGTGAGCTTCAATTGCACATTTCGTTTCAGATAAATTACTTTTCTACATAACACGTGACACCGACCGTTTAAAAAAATGTGTTCCCTCTTTTCCTCTTACACTAAAACTTGATAAGTGAAATATCATTGATTCAAAGCTATTTTTTGCTAAGTTATAGCTTATTATTCTTGTCTACGACCCTTTTAAACTTGTTTTATATCTAATATATGGAAAATTTGTGTACCCAATTTTATTAGGATTCGTTGATTTTTCTTCGAGTTATGGCTCCGGAAACAGAAAATTGCTTAGTCATAAGAGGGTCGGTGCCACATCCATTTTCAAAAATTTTAGTGTTTTCCAATTTAATGCTATAATTCAATTTAAAAAGTAAAATTCTATTGATACAAAGCTCTTTTTCGCTAAGACATAGCTTATTATTTTCATCTACGAGGGAAAATCTGTGTACCCAATTTTATTACGATCTGTTATATTTCTTCGAGTTATGGCTCCCGAAAGATGGAATATTACTTAGTCATAAAAGGTGCAGTGCCACGCCCATTTTTTTAAAATTCAAATTTTTATAAGGAGTCTCAATATCAGTCCACACGTCAAATTTCAACATTCTAGGTCTATTATTTACTAAATAATCTGGTTTTTGTGTTCTCCAAAATGGTATATATATATAAAAGGTGGGCGTGGTTATCATCCGGTTTCGCTCATTTTCAATGCCAAACTATTCTGGGTCCAGAAAAGTTCATGTACCAAATTAGGTGAAGATATCTTAATATTTACTCAATTTATCGTGTTATGGGGCAGACGGACGGACGGACGGACATGGCTCAATCAAATTTTCTTTCGACAGTGATGGTTTTGATACATGGAAGTCTATATCTATCTCGATTCCTTTATACCTGTACAACCAACCAGTATCCAATGACATTTAATATACTCTGTGTGCAAAGCACGCTGAGTATAAAAATGCCAACCGATAATTTTGCAATTTCGCTTGAGCAACAGCAGCAATTTACGAAAAGTCTTATAGAAGAACAGCAAAATTGGATGAAATCTTTCATGGAGTGGACTAGTGGTCAAAGCCGTAGTGCAAGTGGATCAGTCAATTGTCCCCCATTTCATAATTTCAACAAGGACTTGCAGAATTGGGAGTCATATGTACAACAATTAACGCAGCATTTCATTGCTTATTCAGTTGAGAATGAGGAAAAAAAGCATATATTTTATCGTGGATTGGTTCAGATGTGTAAGTACTGTTGAACAATTTATTTGGCACCGATAATGTAATTGCGTGTTCTTACAAACTGTTAAACGACAAATTAACTGGACATTTCCAAATGAACAGACTCATTGTAGCGGCACGATATGATTTCTTTAAGAAAACAATGAGAGACTCACAAGCACATAGAGACTGGGTGGCCGACCTTAGAGGAATCGCGCGCGACTGTCATTTTGTTTGCACTACGGCAGGGTGTTCGTCAAATTTTGTCGATGATATGATCAGAGGTCAAATAATTGTTCATACGCCTTACGATTCTGTTCGGGTAGCGGCTCTTCAAAAATTACAACCAACACTTGAAGATGTGTTAGTAATTGCTGAGACGTATGAAACAACAACAAAGACGGTAGCGAAAATAAAAAAAAATTGCGAAAAAGTAGTAAACCTTGTGCAAACACGCAAACAGCAAAGTGCGCAAAATAATAAAGAAGTGACAAACAAGTCTAATCTCAAATCTTGTACCGGTGGCGGACACTCCCATTCCCGAGACAAGTGTAAGTTTCGCAATGCAATATGTCATAACTGCGGTAAAAAAGGACACATAGTCGCTGTTTGTATGAAAAACAAAAGTAACAAGTAAGGAAGGCTAAGTTCGGGTGTAACCGAACATTACATACTCAGTTGAGCGCTGTGGAGACAAAATAAGGGAAAATCACGATGTAGTAAAAAGAACCTAGGGTAACCCTGGAATGTGTTTGTATAACATGTGTATCAAATGGAAGACATTAAAGAGTATTTTAAGAGGGAGTGGGCCATAAAGGTGGACCAGGCCTGACTCTAGAATTTGTTTGTACGATATGGGTATCAAATGAAATGTGTTAATGATAATTTTAAAAGGGAGTGGGCCTAAGTTCTATAGGTGGAGGCCTTTTCGAGATATCGCCATAAAGGTGAACCACGGGTGACTCTAGAATTTGTTTATACGATATGGGTATCAAATGAAAGGTGTTAATGAGTATTTTAAAAGGGAGTGAACCTTAGTTCTATAGGTGGACGCCTTTTCGAGATATCGCCATAAAGGTGGACCAGGGGTGACTCTAGAATTTGTTTGTACTATATGGGTATCAAATGAAAGGTATTAATGAGTATTTTAAAAGGGCGTGGGCCTAAGTTCAATAGGTGGACGCCTTTTCGAGATATCGCCTAAAGATGGACCAGGGTGACTCTAGAATTGGTTTGTACGATATGGGTATCAAAGGAAAGGTGTTAATGAGTATTTTAAAAGGGCGTCTTAGTTCTATATGTGGACGCCTTTTCGAGATATCGCCATAAAGGTGGACCAGGGGTGACTCTAGAATTTGTTTGTACTATATGGGTATCAAATGAAAGATGTTAATGAGTATTTTAAAAGGGAGTGGGCCTTAGTTCTATAGGTGGAGGCCTTTTCGGAATATCGTTATAAAGGTGGACCAGGGTTGACTCTGGAATGCGTTTGTACAATATGGGTATCAAACCAAAGGTGTCAATAAGTATTTTAAAAGGGAGTGGGCCTTAGTTCTATGGGTGGACGCCTTTTCGGGATATCGCCATAAATGTGGACAAGGGGTGACTCTAGAATGCGTTTGTACAATATGGGTATCAACTGAAAGGTGTTAATGAGTATTTTAAAAGGTCGTGGGCCTTACTTCTATATGTCGACGCCTTTTCGAGATATCGCCATTAAGGTGGACCAGGGGTGACTCTAGAATTTGTTTGTACGATATGGGTATCAAATGAAAGGTGTTAATGAGTATTTTAAAAGGAAGTGGGCCTTAGTTCTATAGGTGGACGCCTTTTCGAGATATCGCCATAAAGGTGGGCCAGAGGTCACTCTAGAATTTTTTTGTACGATATGGGTATCAAATGAAAGGTGCTAATGAGTATTTTAAAAGGGAGCGGGCCTTAGTTCTATATGTGGACGCCTTTTCGAGATATCGCCATAAACGTGAACCAGGGGTGACTTTAGAATGTCTTTGTACGATATGTGTATCAAATTAAAGGTATTAATGAGGGTTTTTAAAGGGAGTGGCCCTTAGTTGTATAAGTGAAGGCATTTTCGAGATATCGACCAAAATGTGGACCAGGGTGATCCAGAACATCATCTATCGGGTACCGCTAATTTATTTATATATGTAATACCACGAACAATATTCCATCCAAGATTCCAAGGGCTTTTGATTTCGCCCTGAAAAACTTTTTCATTTTCTTCCACTTAATATGGTAAGTGTCACACCCATTTTACCAAGTTTTTTTCTAAAGTTATATTTTGCGTCAATAGACCAATACAATTACCATGTTTCATCCCCTTTGTCGTACTTGGTATATAATTATGGCATTTTTTCATTTTTCGTAATTTTCGATATCGAAAAAGTGGGCGTGGTCATAGTCGGATTTCGGCCATTTTTTACACCAATACAAAGTGAGTTCACATTAGTACGTGATCTGAGTTTAGTAAAGATATATCGATTTTTGCTCAACGGTCGACTGTGTATAAAAACTGGGCGTGGCTTCAACCAATTTCGCCCTTTTTCACAAAAAACAGTTATCGTCCAAGAATCTAAGCCTCTAGCAAATTTCACAAGGATTGGTAAATTTTTGTTCGACTTATGGCATTAAAAAGTATCCTAGACAAATTAAATGAAAAAGGGCGGAACCACGCCCATTTTGAAATTTTCTTTCATTTTTGTATTTTGTTGCACCATATCGTTACTGGAGTTGAATGTTGACATATTTTACTTATATACTGTAAATATATTAACTTTTCTTTTAAAATTTGACTTTAAAAAAAATTTTTTTAAAAAGTGGGTGTGGCCGTTCTCCGATTTTGCTAATTTTTATAAAGCATACACATAGTAATAAGGGTAACGTTCCTGCCAAATTTCATCATGATATCTTCAACGACTGCCAAATTACAGCTTGCAAAATTTAAAAATTACCTTCTTTTAAAAGTGGGCGGTGCCATCCCCATTGTCCTAAATTTTACTAGTTTTCAATTCTGCGTCATAAGTTCAACTCACCTACCAAGTTTCATCGCTTAATCCATATTTGGTAATGAACTATCGCACTTTTTCGATTTTTCGAAATTTTCGATATCAAAAAAGTGGGCGTGGTTATAGTCCGATATCGTTCATTTTAAATAGCGATCTGAGATGAGTGCCCAGGAACCTACATACCAAATTTCATCAAGATACCTCAAAATTTACTCAAGTTATCGTGTTTACGGACAGACGGACGGACGGACGGACGGACATGGCTCAATCGAATTTTTTTTCGATATTGATGATTTTACTCGCCGCTTTGTTTTTGTTTTGGGCACTTTCACTTCATCGAGATTCTTTTATACTCAGTTGAGCAGAGCTCACAGAGTATATTAACTTTGATTGGATAACGGTTGGTTGTACAGGTATAAAGGAATCGAGATAGATATAGACTTCCATATAGTCTATGTCTATCTCGATTCCTTTATACCTGTACAACCGACCGTTATCCAATCAAAGTTAATATACTCTGTGAGCTCTGCTCAACTGAGTATAAAAAGAATCTCGATGAAGTGAAAGTGCCCAAAACAAAAACAAAGCGGCGAGTACGCAAAGAAACAATGCCAAAAGCACGAATAGATATAGTAGACTTCATTGAGGCAGTTTATAGTTTAACGGGAGTCGTAAAATTTGAGTCAAATAAAAATATTACTGACGTCGAACTTTTAAACCAAGTCATTTCATTTCAAATGGACTCCGGCGCAACAGTTTCGGTTATTAACTATACAACATATAAACAGCTAAACAATCCAAAATTAAATAAGTGTACATGCGTTCGGTCAACAACCAATTCGAATTTTGGGCGAGTTGCACACTGTCGCAAATTGTGGAAATAAATCAAAAGATATTGCTATGATTGTGACTAGCCTTGAGAATTGTAACAATTTATTCGGGTTGGATTTATTCAAAACTTTCGGGTTTGAAATTCAACAAGTCACGAACTTAGTTGCGGAAGTAACGCTGCAAATAGCAGAATTATGTGAAAAATATAAAGAGGTCTTTAAACCAGCTCAGTAGTATGTTTATCAGGCTTCTGGTTCACGTTTTGTATGGAAAATTGGGAGCATGTCTCACCCTAAAAACTCATACTTTTGGACAGTCTGTCACCAGTCTGGCCATAGGAATGAGCCAGTTTTATATATTCTGCCCAGTCTGGGTTGAGTCTGGTTGCATTAATGAGAACAGTCTTACATTTATCTTGATCTGACATTTTTACCACCTCTCAAAATCATTCAACAATTTCGGCGCATACGTTCTTCCAGTTTGTGTGCCGTTCTTCCGGTTTGTGTTCTGACTGCAAGAAAAAAAAGCGCTTAGACGTTCATCTGTGCAGGAGAGTATCGAGGTCAGATTTTAAATGGGGTACCTAAATTTTTAAAGGGCCCCAAATTTTTAAATGGCCGCTCATATTTCTAATGAGCTCTAGACTTCGCCTGATCGTTTTTAAAGAGTCCCTTAGATTTTTAAAGAGCCCCTTGACTTTGTCTTGTATACATACTCACACATATGTATGTACGTGAGAATTTCATAATTAACTAAAGTGCATCTTTATCATGAAATTGAGGGTTATTTATCACACAGTTCTGCAGTTTTTACATTTTGTATGGAAAACTCGGAGCAAAAGTCACCCTAACAACTCATTATACGTTCCTCCGGTTTGTGTTCTGGCTGATCTATAAGAAAAAGCTTAGAGCTTTTTGCATTTTGCATGAAAACCTCGGAGCATGTCTCACCCTAACAATTCCATACTTTAGGTCCAGAATGGGTTGAGTCTGGTCGAAGGAATGAGACCAGTTCTATATTTATCTTGAGCTGAAATTTATGTCACCTCTCAAGATCATTCAACAATTTCGTTGCCTAAATTTAGGCGCAAACGTTCATCGAAGCAGGAGAGTATCGAGCTCAGATTTTTGAAGAGGCCCCTTACTTTGTCTTGGCGCTCCGATATACCACCCACCACCCATCCCCCACCACTCTTTTTTCACGGATACAAAAAGGACCAGCTGGGCACCTGTAGGGGCAGATTGAACATTTTATTTGTCTTTTTATTAGGGTGTAAATTTCTATGTACATACTGACACATATAAGTATATGAGAATTTCATATTAACTAAAGTGCATCTTTATAATGAACTTGTGGTTTCTTTGTCACAAAGTTTTGAGTTTTTTTTTATTTTCAATTGTTTTTGTTTTTATCGGCCTATTGATAAATCATTCAAGGTTCGAATCGAGCTCAAGGCCAGAACAATAATTTTTTTCTAATGATAATTATTGTTATTTTTTAATTTTTCTAAATTTGAAAAATTGTATTTTGTTTTTGGAATAGTAAGTAGAAAATTTTTCAAACAACCTGCCATAGCTGCGCAGATAGATCCATTTCGAAGGGTGCTAAGCCTTCATCATCAGTACGCTTTAAGCATGCTGCGCTAACCATTTAGCTATACGGCTGTTGTTTGTTTGACTGGCAAATTTACTACTTCTATTCCTTTTTACCAATTATATTTATTCAGTGTTGCGCCATCAGGTGCAAATCACTGATAATGCTGGATTTTTGTTTATTGTCAATTACTTTGTTTGACATTCCCAAGTGCTCATGGTTTATTAACAATTGTTTTTGTTTTTATCGGCTTATTGATAAATAATTCAAGGTTCGAATCGAGCTCAATTAAAAAATAACAATAATTATCATTAGAAAAAAATTATTGTTCTGGCCTTGAGCTCGATTCGAACCTTGAATGATTTATCAATAGGCCGATAAAAACAAAAACAATTGTTAATAAACCAAGAGCACTTGGGAATGTCAAACAAAGTAATTGACAATAAACAAAAATCCAGCATTATCAGTGATTTGCACCAGATGGCGCAAACTGAATAAATATAGTTGGTAAAAAGGAATAGAAGTAGCAAATTTGCCAGTCAAACAAATAACCGCTGTATAGCTAAATGGTTAGCGCAGCATACCTAAAGCGTACTGATGATGAAGGCTTAGCACCCTTCGAAATGGATCTATCTGCGCAGCTATGGCAGGCTGTCTGAAACATTTTCTACTTACTATTCCAAAAACAAATACAATTTTTCAAATTTAGAAAAATTAAAAAATAACAATAATTATCATTAGAAAAAAATTATTGTTCTGGCCTTGAGCTCGATTCGAACCTTGAATGATTTATCAATAGGCCGATAAAAACAAAAACAATTGTTAATAAACCATGAGCACTTGGGAATGTCAAACAAAGTAATTGGCAATAAACAAAAATCCAGCATTATCAGTAATTTGCACCAGATGGCGCAACACTGAATAAATATAGTTGGTAAAAAGGAATAGAAGTAGCAAATTTGCCAGTCAAACAAACAACCGCTGTATAGCTAAATGGTTAGCGCAGCATGCCTAAAGCGTACTAATGATGAAGGCTTAGCACCCTTCGAAATGGATCTATCTGCGCATCTATGGCAGGTTGTCTGAAAAATTTTCTACTTACTATTCCAAAAACAAAATATAATTTTTCAAATTTAGAAAAATTAAAAAGTAACAATAATCATTATCATTAGAAAAAAATTATTGTTCTGGCCTTGAGCTCGATTCGAACCTTGATGGTTTTTTTATTTTAATAAAACGTGTTCTCACACTGATTACAACCATCTGGGCTCCTTAAAATTGTCAGCATTATTAGGAATGTATAAAACCATTTAATTAAATGCATACATTTTTATTAATTTTTCGAACACAATTTCTAAAAGTTCATCAATGAAATCCATTTTTAGTATAATTAAAATGCCTAGTTCAGCATTTAATTTTTCGTGTGAAGATGACGATGGTATTATTTTGGATTGCATTATATCTGAAGGAATTGGAATTTTGTCTCCCTTTTTAAATCGAAGGAGTTCCATCAGAAAGCAATGAAGGAATAACAATACTTGAGCATTTGATTTACAAATACTTTGTGAAAGTTTTATACAACAGTTACTTACAGAACACATGGAATATCATTTTCACTTAAAAACTTATGGAACTCCCAGAAAATTTGAAAAGGAGTCAACATATGGTGAATTTTGTAGTCAATATATTGGCATTTAAGAGAGATGCACATTGTGCTAAATATGCTACAATATTTCTTGTTGCTGTAAATTTTGATGAATGTGTGGTAATAAAGGAATCGGTATTGTTTTAAATATTTTTTTACTTAATTTTTTTTATATATTCACATAAAATATATTAATTCAAATTTAAAATATTTGTACAATAAAACATTTGTTTTGACTCCATATAAACTTTTTGTCAAGTGACAGCACCGATACGTTTATATTTGTAAACAATTCCTAAAAATTCATTAATAAATTAAAAAATAACAATAATTATCATTAGAAAAAATTATTGTTCTGGCCTTGAGCTCGATTCGAACCTTGAATGATTTATCAATAGGCCGATAAAAACAAAAACAATTGTTAATATACCATGAGCACTTGGGAATGTCAAACAAAGTAATTGACAATAAACAAAATCCAGCATTATCAGTGATTTGCACCAGATGGCGCAACACTGAATAAATATAGTTGGTAAAAAGGAATAGAAGTAGCAAATTTGCCAGTCAAACAAATAACCGCTGTATAGCTAAATGGTTAGCGCAGCATACCTAAAGCGTACTGATGATGAAGGCTTAGCACCCTTCGAAATGGATCTATCTGCGCAGCTATGGCAGGTTGTCTGAAAAATTTTCTACTTACTATTCCAAAAACAAAATACAATTTTTCAAATTTAGAAAAATTAAAAAATAACATTAATTATCATTAGAAAAAAATTATTGTTCTGGCCTTGAGCTCGATTCTAACCTTGAATGATTTATCAATAGGCCGATAAAAACAAAAACAATTGTTAATAAACCATGAGCACTTGGGAATGTCAAACAAAGTAATTGACAATAAACAAAAATCCAGCATTATCAGTAATTTGCACCAGATGGCGCAACACTGAATAAATATAGTTGGTAAAAAGGAATAGAAGTAGCAAATTTGCCAGTCAAACAAACAACCGCTGTATAGCTAAATGGTTAGCGCAGCATGCCTAAAGCGTACTAATGATGAAGGCTTAGCACCCTTCGAAATGGATCTATCTGCGCAGCTATGGCAGGTTGTCTGAAAAATTTTCTACTTACTATTCCAAAAACAAAATATAATTTTTCAAATTTAGAAAAATTAAAAAATAACAATAATCATTAGCATTAGAAAAAAATTATTGTTCTGGCCTTGAGCTCGATTCGAACCTTGAATGGTTTTTTTATTTTAATAAAACGTGTTCTCACACTGATTACAACCATCTGGGCTCCTTAAAATTGTCAGCATTATTAGGAATGTATAAAACCATTTAATTAAATGCATACATTTTTATTAATTTTTCGAACACAATTTCTAAAAGTTCATCAATGAAATCCATTTTTAGTATAATTAAAATGCCTAGTTCAGCATTTAATTTTTCGTGTGAAGATGACGATGGTATTATTTTGGATTGCATTACTTCTGAAGGAATTGGAATTTTGTCTCTCTTTTTAAATCCAACGAGTTCCATCAGAAAGCAATGGAGGAATAACAATACTTGAGCATTTGATTTACAAATACTTTGTGAAAGTTTTATACAACAGTTACTTACAGAACACATGGAATATCATTTTCACTTAAAAACTTATGGAACTCCCAGAAAATTTGAAAAGGAGTCAACATATGGAGAATTTTGTAGTCAATATATTGGCATTTAAGAGAGATGCACATTGTGCTAAATATGCTACAATATTTATTGTTGCTGTAAATTTTGATGAATGTGTGGTAATAAAGAATCGGTATTGTTTTAAATATTTTTTATTTATTTTTTTTTATATATTCACATAAAATATATTAATTCAAATCTAAAATATTTGTACATTTATAAATAAAACATTTGTTTTGACTCCATATAAACTTTTTGTCAAGTGACAACACCGATACCTTTATATTTGTAAACAATTCCAAAAATTAATTAATAAATTAAAAAATAACAATAATTATCATTAGAAAAAAATTATTGTTCTGGCCTTGAGCTCGATTCGAACCTTGAATGATTTATCAATAGGCCGATAAAAACAAAAACAATTGTTAATAAACCATGAGCACTTGGGAATGTCAAACAAAGTAATTGACAATAAACAAAAATCCAGCATTATCAGTGATTTGCACCAGATGGCGCAACACTGAATAAATATAGTTGGTAAAAAGGAATAGAAGTAGCAAATTTGCCAGTCAAACAAATACCGCTGTATAGCTAAATGGTTAGCGCAGCATGCCTAAAGCGTACTGATGATGAAGGCTTAGCACCCTTCGAAATGGATCTATCTGCGCAGCTATGGCAGGTTGTCTGAAAAATTTTCTACTTACTATTCCAAAAACAAAATACAATTTTTCAAATTTAGAAAAATTAAAAAATAACAATAATTATCATTAGAAAAAAATTATTGTTCTGGCCTTGAGCTCGATTCGAACCTTGAATGATTTATCAATAGGCCGATGAAAACAAAACAATTGTTAATAAACCATGGGCACTTGGGAATGTCAAACAAAGTAATTGACAATAAACAAAATCCAGCATTATCAGTGATTTGCACCAGATGGCGCAACACTGAATAAATATAGTTGGTAAAAAGGAATAGAAGTAGCAAATTTGCCAGTCAAACAAACAACCGCTGTATAGCTAAATGGTTAGCGCAGCATGCCTAAAGCGTACTAATGATGAAGGCTTAGCACCCGTCGAAATGGATCTATCTGCGCAGCTATGGCAGGTTGTCTGAAAAATTTTCTACTTACTATTCCAAAAACAAAATATAATTTTTCAAATTTAGAAAACTAAAAAATAACAATAATCATTATCATTAGAAAAAAATTATTGTTCTGGCCTTGAGCTCGATTCGAACCTTGAATGGTTTTTTTATTTTAATAAAACGTGTTCTCACACTGATTACAACCATCTGGGCTCCTTAAAATTGTCAGCAATATTAGGAATGTATAAAACCATTTAATTAAATGCATACATTTTTATTAATTTTTCGAACACAATTTCTAAAAGTTCATCAATGAAATCAATTTTTAGTATAATTAAAATGCCTAGTTCAGCATTTAATTTTTCGTGTGAAGATGACGATGGTATTATTTTGGATTGCATTACTTCTGAAGGAATTGGAATTTTGTCTCCTTTTTAAATCGAAGGAGTTCCATCAGAAAGCAATGGAGGAATAACAATACTTGAGCATTTGATTTACAAATACTTGTGAAAGTTTTATACAACAGTTACTTACAGAACACATGGAATATCATTTTCACTTAAAAACTTATGGAATTCCCAGAAAATTTGAAAAGGAGTCAACATATGAAGAATTTTGTAGTCAATATATTGGCATTTAAGAGAGATGCACACTGTGCTAAAAATGCTACAATATTTCTTGTTGCTGTAAATTTTGATGAATGTGTGGTAATAAAAGAATCGGTATTGTTTTAAATATTTTTTTATTTAATTTTTTTTATATATTCACATAAAATATATTAATTCAAATTTAAAATATTTTTACATTTATAAATAAACATTTGTTTTGACTCCATATAAACTTTTTGTCAAGTGACAACACCGATACGTTTATATTTGTATACAATTCCTAAAAATTCATTAATAAGTTTACCTTCAGAGATACACTCAATATCGCAACTAACATTATATTCTTTAGTTGAAGTTCGAGCGCATCCCAAATCAGTATCATTCGCTTTAATTTCGTCATCGAACCACTGTTGTATTAAAAGCTTTGATTTTTAATATCTACATCATTTTTATAATTAACTTCAAATGAAATTAATTAATTTTTCGAACATTTAATAACTCTTTAGTTTCTAAAATGTCATTTATAGGAACAGCTGCTTCTGTTGGCTCACAATACAATTATTTACATTGCTGGGGATAGCTTTTGGTTGGATGGCTTTTTGTATAGAACCTTCAGTTATTTTTACCTTTGAAGGTTGTTTTCTCTTGCGCCCTTTCTGCTTATCAAATTCTTCTGCTAGTATTATCTTTGAAGGTTGTTTCCTCTTACGCTTATTTAATATATGCGGCTCCACTTCAGTTGTATTTTGTAGGGATTGGATGGGCTCTTCTAGTTTTTGAAGCTGCTTATCAAATTCTTCTGCTAGTATTATATTTGAAGGCTGTTTTCCCTTACACTTATTTAATATATGCGGCTCCAGTTCAGTTGCACTTTGTAGGGATTGGGTGGGCTCTTCTAGTTTTTGAAGCTGATTATCAAATTCGTCTTCATCAAAACTTTTTTAACACCTTATCGAATTTCGATTGATCGATCACAAAGTTAAAGAATTGCTGTTCGTCATCAAAGTTTATATAATTTTCAGAATCAATTGTTCTACGTTATTTAAATAAACATATAATTACAAATAGCTCATTACACTTTAAAATTCATATTTATATCTCCTTGAACAGCAGCAATTGTTATCACACACAAAAAGGCAATTTCTCCAAACTGTTTCTTATATTATATACATTAGTCTTTGCCATGAAGTTGCGGTTTCTTTATCGCAAAGTTTTGAGGTTTTTTTTCGTATTTTAATAAAACTAGTTCTCACATTGATTACAACCATTTGGGCTCCTTAAACATGACAGCATATAAATTATAAATTTTTTAAATATGAAGATTGAATATTTTGTTTTTCTTTTTATTTGGTTGTAAGTTTGCATGTACATACTGACACATATAAGTACATCAGAATTTCATAATTAACTAAAGTGCATCTTTATAATGAACTTGTGATTTCTTTATCATAAAGTTTTGAGGTTTTTTGTTTTGTATTTTGATTAAAACGTGTTCTCATATTGATTACAACCATTTGGGCTCCTTAAACATGACAGCATATAAATTATAACCTTTTTTTAATGTTTTACATTGGGAATAATATATTTATTTATTATATTTTGAGACACATTTGGCAAGAAAGTAATACCATTATTTCCTCTCGCCGATAACACTGTGTGACATTCAAAAAAACCTGAGAAACGATGGTATTTTTCTGGTAGATCTTGAAGAGCTAAGCAAGACTGTATACAAGGAATTTGCCTTGCTTCTGTTTCTGTATCCTCAAGCCAAAGACTTGAGTTTTCCATTTTTTCTTTTAATTTCAACAGAAATTCACATGGAACTTTAATTTCATCCAAAATATTTAGACATTATTACCAAGAACACTTTATTACCAAGTTACTTTGAAATTTTACAAGTAATTAGTAGACTACGCAAAAATTTACGTGCACACTTTTTTTGTCACACCGATTAAGTTAACCGCGCACTTATAATTGACTAATTATTCACTTGTTTATACAACAATAAAACAAAGAAAGCACTGCACAGCGCTCATAGCGATAGGGCATAACGGTAAAATGTAACTGGACTTTTTATGCGACATACACGTAAATTTACGTATATTACCTTTGTAGGGTTAACATATATAAATCAATTAAGAAATCATAATAAAACTGTGAGAACTTGGTTAAAATTGTACCGAGTTATTGAAATGCAAAAAGAGCCAATTTGTTACCAATTTTCGGTATCAGTCAATTGCTATAAAAACTTGAATAACTCTGTCAATTTCATGAAAATGGACTATGGTTGGACTTGCTAATAAACGTTGCCTTTATACTTATTCAAGATACACTCTAAAGCGAAAATCGTAAATTTACTACCAAAATGGTAGGCAACACTTTAACCACTATAATTGTGTAATATTACACATCTTTATTTTTATAAATCTCTTTTTGAGTTTTACGCACAAAATGTGTAATAGTTTAGACATTATATGTCTAAAATTGTATGCACCCGTTGCTTATATTTACACCTTTAGAGAGCGATTTTAAACACTAAGTGCCTAATTTTTTGTAGCGAAAAAGTCGGAAGAAGCCATCGAACAATTCAATTTGTGGTACACACCTTCAACCACGGCGTCTTTAGCAGAATGATTTTTTGAAAAATGGACTGCATAGACATTGTAGCTTGAAAACTTTTTATTGCATTTTGGAAACAAACATTCAAACAAATTGGAACTCAGTTCCCTATGCGCATATAAATGCAAATTATAACTCCTTAATTTGCAGAACTGCTTTGCACACACTATACAAACAAACTTTTCCAATATATTTGTAAAGATTATTCACTTTCTTATATTTACATATATTTTATAGCTTATTCACCTATTTATAATTATATTTTAAAGCTTATTAATTTTTTTTCCACCACGAGGCTATAATAAGTGACCGAAATTTACACATTGTTTTGCGAAATTATAAAACGTATAATTTTGCACACTTCCTGCATAAAACTACGTACTTTTCTGGTGTAAATCAAAGTATTACACGTTTTTTTATAGTAATATCATACATTTTTTTATTTTAAACTAAATACGTACAAACATTGGCATTTTTACATCAAAAATTATTTCAACAGGAATCTACCCCCATTTTAATCTTAGTTCACACAAAAGTTTTAGAGTGTAGGTATGGGCTCTATATAAAGTAGCGCATACAGATAGCGCCAAAGTTGACAAAACATGAAAAAAAATGTTTGTTGGACAAATTCTCATAGTTTTATTATGTTATCATAACTGATTTATCCATTGATAGAAATGTCTACATCTTTTGTTATAATATCCAAAAATAACATTGAAAATCAGTCTATAACCAACTAAGTTATAAGGTCGTAAGTGTCCAAAGGTACGAAAAAACCGGTTTTTTACCCGTAACTTAAGATTTTGGCGTCCCGCAAATTTCTTGTATGCAGTCTTGCCTAGTTCTTCAAGATCTACAAGAAAAATTCTATCATTTCCCAGGTGTTTTTACTTTTGCCTTTTTTATAACAATGTGTAATATTTTCTATTCACAACTTACAAATTATCAAACATCACTCTGAAGGTACGAACAGTACAAAAATATATGTCTGTACCTACGTGTAATGCTGTTTTATGTGGTTTCACTTCGATATTTTTTATTTATTTACTTGCAATTATATTTGCGTACTTTAACTTCAACATTCTTTTACTTGAAAACAGTCTTCACTTCGACGTACCATTTCAATAGAACGGTGACATGCACACATCTGAATAACGGGATATTGGACGCTCGCGATTTGATTTACTGAATTTTGCAGCTGAAGCGGAATAATCAGTGCAGTCATTAGGTATAATTGGGCGCTTTCAGAAAACTCAACTGATTAGTGATACGTGGAAAACATGTTTGCGTCAGTTGAGTAATATAAATTGTGCTTTATAAACATCGTTTTGAGCCAGCTGCCAAATGAAATATTTATTCTTAAATTTTAAGGAAAAGCACTTTTCAAATTATTTTTCGCCCTTCACTATAATATTAAAACGAAATGCAGATATTCGTTGCTTTAGAAATTCGGCTTAAAAATTACACATGGAACAACTAGAAACTCTCCTGAATTAAAAAAAAATGTCTTAGTACATCTAAATCGAGGGCCCCCTCAAAAACCCAGACACGGGGGGAATCCTCCCTTTTCCCCTTCCCTCTCGACCGGCCTGGATACGGTCGACCGCGGCACGTTACTGCAAGACCTGGAAGGGACTACCCTTCCCCCAAGTCTTAAAAGGTGGACGCAAATTATCTGGGTGGCCGGCAGGCGTCGGTGCAATTTAGAAATGCAACATCAAAAACAAGAAGAATTAAAAAAGGGGTGCCACAGGGTGGCGTCCTATCCCCACGTTTGGTTAACTTCTACATTTCATAGCTACCTTCTCCACCAGAAGGATGACTGCACAATAATGGCCACAGGCCCAGGCCCACAGATCAATGAGCTTTGCAACAAAATAAACGGCTACCTCCCTGATCTCTCCAGTTTTTTTCAACTCGCGACACCTGACATTATCACCGACTAAATCATCGGCTACTTTATTTACAACTTGGACATCCCAAATGTCGACCATTTTGAACATCCACGTCAATGGCACTACGCTACCGACTGTCTTACACCCCAAATCTTGGTTGTGACGTTCGATCAGGATATACATTTTGGTGAGCACGCAACCGCAATTGTTCCGAAAATCCGGAGCCGTAATAAAATCCCCAAATCCCTTGCTGGGTGTACTTGGGGAAAAGATAAAGAAACGCTCATTACCACTTACAAAGCAATTGGCCAGCCGATTGCATGCTACGCGTCCCCGATATGGTCGCCAAGCCTAAGACTACTCACTGGAAGAAGCCACAGGCCTGCCAAAATACTGCCCTCAGAACCGCCACAGTTGTCTTATTTTGTCCCAAGAACACTATCTACATAATGAGGCGAGAATACTCCCTATCAGGGAGAGAAATGAAATGATAACCAAACAGTACCTGCTGAATACCCAGAAACCTGGGCATCCCAACAGATATCTGATTAATGAACCAACACCGCCCAGAGGCTTAAGGAGTCATATCAGTAAGCATTATGAGGAATACAGCACCTGAAAGCACAGCCGTATGAAGCCAAAAAAACACAACCAGGTCTTCAGTGAACTCCACAAACAGGCGTCGGACCTCTATGTCAGGAATTGCCCGGTGAATCCTGTACTCAAAGAACAATACCAAAAACTTGCAGAGAGGAATGCACACTCCCTAGGGAAACGCGAGTCACTCAAACTTCGATCTGGGTACTGTAACAGGTTAAACTCTTACCTATCCAGAATCAACCCCGACATACAAAATGTATGCCCTGCTTACAATGTGTCAAACCATCTCTTCAATTGTAATGTGGAACCAACACCTCTAACACCACTCTCATTATGGTCCACTCCTGTTGAAACAACAAGCTTCCTTGGAGTCCCGTTGGAGGATATTGATGATAATTTGTGATCGGTCACCTATTGCATGGGGCGAAGCACTGATACAACAACAACAACAATTCTCCAAACTTAAGGGCCAAGAACCCGGTCAAAATCACAAGCCGAAGAAGAGGACGCACCTCACAACAAAAATTCTGGTTTGAAACAACAACGCAAGATAAGTTCTGCAAAAATGGTGGAACATCAGTGAATGCGATCACACACAAGCGAGCCTATACACGTATACCCAATAAAATCTCAAATCAGTAGAACAGACGTATGAAGCGGTCCACATGAATACGTCGGATGATAGGGTCCGGAAATCCATCGAGGCTAAATATGACGACTATCGGATACAACTAAACACACAAAGACGCGGAATAAACGAGATTATCGGAACTCTACAAGTCCAAATATCCCAACCCAAAACCTATAGTCCAACAGCTTCCACAAGCAGCAACAACTTCAACCAGAAACTATCTAAAAGTTCCAGCATGCAGAGATATGTTCACAGCAGTATACAAAAACCACCCCACATTGTCCCAAGCCCAAAAACTGTACCACCTCAGAGCGAAAACCCAGGCTGTAATACTGCAAAAACTTACTCACTTCCTGCCCTCGTTCAAGGCTGAAAATTTGGACTTGCAGGAGCTATCTTCACTTACTCTGGCAGACCCCAGTTGCTTCTCACTGACCAGAATAGACATGGTAATTGGTAGTGATATAGTCCACAAATCCTACTAAAAGGGCTTGAAACCAACGTTGTTGGGAGTCTCATCGCACAGCAAACGATATTTGGATGGATACTGAGTGGCTCTCTCAACGCAAAAATCTCCGCATTCTCCACCAACTTATCGATAGTCCAGATAAATCTCTAAACGACCTCCTTAAAAAATTTTGGGAAGAAGAAGTTCAACCAATCTCATCCCTCTCGGAAACGATATATTTTGCGAGGAACTCTACAAAAATACCACTATTAGAAAAAAAGATGGTAGATATATGGTAAAACTCCATTTCTAGCAAGATTTCCCAGAAGCGATAGCTCTCAGTCATTCAAGACCAGCAGCTCACAGCATGATATCAGCGTAGAAAGAACTCTAGAGGGAAAACCAGAATTAAGAGAAAAATACGCCGGCATATTAGAAGAATATTTAACCCTGGACCACATGGAACCAACTTCACCTCTCGAAGTTATAAATAAGGCAAATATCTTTCTTTCTACTTGCCTCACCATGCTGTCATAAAACCCGACAGTAAAACGACAAAGGTACGAATAGTCTTCAATGCCTCCAAACTGACTCACTCCGGAAGCTCATTAAATGACGCAGTACATACCGGCCCCACACTTCAACTGACTTAATACTGATAATACTATAATGGCGCATCTATAAATTTCGTGTTCACCGGTGTCATAGAAATGTACCGCCAAATTCTCGTCTACCCAGAAGATTAAGATTATCAATGAATCTTCTTTCGTAGATCTTCTAACCCCAAGCTTGAAGATTTCAAGTTAAAAACAGTGAACTTTGGTGTCAACTGCTCTTTTCTAGCGGAAATTTGATCATATATCAGAGTTTTCCTACAAGATACTTAATTGCAGTCTCGTTAGCTTTCTGAATTATCGCAATTTGGGGTTCCTGCACGATTTAATCCATAAAAGGTAACCGGAATACCTCTTTAGAAATTTACGTTTTTCAAAATCCGACAAACTGGCAACCTTATTGTTCCACGCTATAAGTATCTTACATCTTCCAGGACATTCTTTGTCAGTGCTATAAAATTATGGAACTCACTACCAAATGACATTAAAAATGAACGCAATAACAGGCGCTTTAAATTGGCTTTATCAGAATTTTTGCAAAATATACATGCATAATATCTTTTTTAATTTTTCTGAATCAGATTCATTCTGTTATTTTTGTTTCTTGTTTGTTTTATTTTTGTGCTATCATACAAATATACACACATAGAATCAGGGCCATAGAGAGGAAAACCGGGCCCGGGACTAAAAATTAACGGGCCCCCTATAAAAAATCCACTAATATATTCGATTAATTTGCTTTAATGGCATCTCAAGTCATTACTCATTATTTATGGATTACATCAGCAAAATTTTTGCAACATCAACTAAATGATTTTGGACTAAGAGCTGAAAATAAAATTAACACTGAATATTTACTATTTATACTGTTTTATTGTAACGTAGAAATAAAATTCTCTTTTTAAACAGCCACGTCTTGATTTATATAATATTTTTAGTTACTTGGTAACATTATGGTACATTTCTGATAAATATAATAACGATTATACATATTAATTATTCAATATAAAAGGTTCGGATATCAAAAAGCGGTAAATTTTCGCTGCAAAATTTTGTTTAATAATATTACAACAAATTTAGGGAAACTCCGCTTATTTGACAGCTTCTACTACGTTCGTATTGCTAATTGTTGAATAAATAACTCCAATATTCAATAATGCAAAATGGTCTTTATTAGACTACTTTGAAAGTACTTCACAATAACACTTATACTTCGCAACCAATAGCGTGCTTAAATCAAACTGATTACAGATTACTCAGCTTTCGCTGCTTTAATGCCCAAATGTCTAGACGTTTCTTCTGCTAGAACCCTGCAGTCAATAGCCAAAGTAGTCAGAAAACATTCTAGTTCGTTGACTAGAATTTTGTGGGGTTATTCATACTAGTCAGCTTTTGAATAGTTCATTGAGTATAATTTTGTGGTGTTATTTATACTAGTTAGTGTATGAGTAGTTAATTGGACTAGATATTTGTGCTTTCATCATACTAGTCCGTTTTAGAATAGTTCATTACCTATAACTTTCTGTTGTTATTCATATTAGTTAGTATTTGAATAATTTATTCGACTGTCGGACTCGGCGAAATGCGCGGGTGCTTTCTGTAGCCATTTTGCAATGCATGCTTCAGTTGACACTGCTAGATATCGTCCAAATCACGGGCATATAAACACAAGCATGACGAGTCGCACCTCAACGTTACCTCAGCAGAGGTTAAAGAAGCCATTGAAAAGGCCAAGCCTTCCATATCAATAGCCCCAGACGGAAAACCAATGCCGATGCCAAAACACTTTGGCAATGAGGGCATCAGCAGCCTAGCACATATTTTCTACTTGCCGTTAAAAGCCTTTTCCATTCCAGAATAACGGAGAATGGCAAGGAAAACCCACTACCTAATACCGGAAACCCAGGCAGTATCTACCGAGATTATCCTTTAGTCCGTAAAAAAACCTTTTAAAGCCGTTATGATTCCCTCATTTAAACGAAATTCTTCGGTTTATCCAGCCATCAGCATGACTTCCGTAAAGTGCTTATCACTACCACGTCTGAACTCTATTAACACTCATCATAGGACAGTGCTAGTACAGCTTGACACAGTCAACCATGACTGGCTCGTTCCTTCTCCGTTAGATAGATAAATATTTTATTGAGGATTGCACTGCGACCATTAGTCTATTATGCCCTCACCTCCTTCACAGCACATCATCCAACCCGGCCTTCTTAATGAACCCTAGCAGTTCTCTTGGCTTGAGGGATTAAATTAGGGAATGTTCTGACCATGGCGAGCCATAAACTAGTCCTGCGCCTTGAGATTGCGTCACGTTCCAGGAGGATATGGTTCGCCGTCTCCGCTGAACGATCACAAAATTGGCATGAGTTATTCCGTTACTTTTTAATTTTTATATATATGTACGTATTTTTATAAAAATGTATTCCAAAGTTTTATAAAAATTTATTCCAATGTTGATGCAAATATCGACTAGTATGTCAACTGGTATTACAATTATGCATAGACTGAGTAGTATGCCAACTAGTTTGTTGATGTTGAATACACTAACTAGTATGTCAATTGGTATGATATTGGTGTATATAGTAACTAGTATGCCATCTGGTATAATGTATTGAAGTGATACATTTTAAAGTGATATATGCATATATATACATACTTTTTATATATATGAAATATAATGAATTTGAATTTGATCTAACTTATCATTTTCAAGCCATTTTTCAACCCGACTATGACTAATATATTAACTAGTAGAATATGATGCAAATATTGACTAGTACGTCAACTGGTATTACAATGATACATAGACTGAGTAGTATGCCAACTGGTATGTTGATGTTGATTACACCAACTAGTATGTCAATTGGTATGATATTGGTGTATATAATAACTAGTATGCCATCTGGTATAATGCTGGCGCAAAGGCTGATATTATGTTAATTGGTATGACCCTGATAGGTATGCTGACTAGTATGGCATCTGGTACAATGATATGGCATATAATGACTAGTTGTCAATTGGTATGATGCTGATGCAGAAACTGGCAATTGATATTTCGTAGGACATCACCGTGTTAAAAATACCAGTTCTTAATATGGAAAAATTACAGAACTCATACTAGTTGGGATTTTTGGCAAACTAGTATTTTTCTAATATCCCTGCAGTCAAAAGCCAAAGTAGTCAGCAAACATTCTAGTTCATTGACTAGAATTTTGTGGGTTTATTCATACTAGTCAGCTTTTGAATAGTTCATTGACTATAATTTGTTGTGTTATTCATACTAGTTGGTGTATGAGTAGTTAATTGACTAGAATTGTGTGGCGTTCATCATACTGGTCAGTTTTAGAATAATTCATTGGCTATAATTTTGTGGTGTTATTAATACTAGTTAGTATTTAAATATTCATTTGACTAGAATTTCGTCTGTCGGCTCGAGGAAATGCGCGAGTGCTTTCTGTAGCCAATATGCAATGCATACTTAAGTTGACAATGCTAGATATCTTCCAACTCAACGGGCACATAAACACAAGCATGACGAGTCACCCTCACCGTTACCTCAACATAGGTTAAAGAAGTTATTGAAAAGGCCAAGTCATCCATATCAATAGTCCCAAACGGAAGACCTATACCGATGCCAAAACACCTGTGCCATGAGGGCATCAGTAGCCTAGGACATTTTTTCTACTTGTAGTTAAAAGCCTACGCCTTTCCAGAATAACAGAGAAAGACCGGAAATCCAGCCCGTATCTACCGATATTATCCCTTTAGTCAGTAACGAAAACGTTTAAACCGTTATGATTCCCTCAATTAAATGAATTGTTCGGTTATCCAGCCACAGCATGACTTTCGTAAAGTGCATATCACTACCACCATTATGAACTCCATTAACACTCGTAACAGGACGGCGCTAGTGCAGCTTGGCCTGCTTTTACACAGTCAACCCATACTGGTTCGTCCCTTCTCCGATAGATAGATAATTTATTGAGGATTGCACTGCGAGCTTTGGTCAGCACCTCATCCCATCCGACTTCCATGATGAACCCTAGCAGTTCTCTTGGCTTGAGGGATTTATGCGGGAATGTTCTGGCCATGGTGAACCCATAAACTTAGCCCTGCGTCTTGAGATTGCGGCACATTCGTGTGTTATTCCGTTACTTTTTAGTTTTCATATATATGTACGTATTATATGAAATATAATGACAAACATAAATTTGAGCTAATTATCAATTTTCAAGTATTTTTCAACCCAACTGAGACTAGTATATTAAATAGTAGGATGCTGATGCAAATATCGACTAGTATGTCAACTATTATTACATTGATGCATAGACTGAGTAGTATGCCAACTGGCATGTTGATGTGGAATACACTGACTAGTAGACTGGGTCGAAAAAAAAGTTGCTAATGTCCGTCCCTAAATTTGAAGTTTATGTTGAGAGGGTTTCGGAAAAAATTTTTAATTTTTTTGATCCTTCGAAATACAGCCAAAAAGGTTTTTTCATTGTAACTTGGTTATTTGCGACCGATTTTTTAAATTTTTATGTCATTATTTTGGCCTTGAGAAGCTCCACATTTCCGTTTAATGTCCTTTTAAGCTATGAAGTCGTTTTCACATGATTAGGTCAGCTAAACAAATTTTCCTTACCAAACGAAAGTACTTAAAAATTCAAGAAAATTTTGGCTTGAAACCATATTACTAAAATAATAAAACAAAGAGTTATAGAACTTTCTACTTTATTGCAACTGTTATTTTACCTGATTCTTATTATACATAGACCTGAACTCATGATATTTTTGTAGGAAAAATTGCAGGTTTGGATTGAAAACTTAATAAATATATGCCAAATATCAGAAATAGGGGAAGTCCCAAAGTAAATAAATGAAAAAGAAAAAATAAGTGAGTCACCCTGTAGTTTCGCGTATTTATTACATAAATAAGGCGCTATGCGAACAAAAAATCAAAGCTAGATTTTTTTTTTGTTTTTTTTTTTTTTTTTTTGCTTTTTTTTTTTTTTTTTTTTTTTTTTTTTTTTTTTTTTTTTTTTTTTTTGTTTTTTTTTTTTTTTTTTTTTTTTTTTTTTTTTTTTTTTTTTTTTTTTTTTGTTTTTTTTTATTTTTTTTTTTTTTTTTTTTTTTTTTTTTTTTTTTTTTTTTTTTTAAACCTTTTTTTTTTTTTTTTTTTTTTTTTTTTTTTTGTTTTTTTTTTATTTTTTTTTTTTTTTGTTCCCTTGGGGTATGGTGACAAAAACTTCGCTGACGTAGGTTGTTTTTTTTGGGTTCTTCGGGTTACTTTTACTTTTTTATTTTTTTTTTTTGTTTTTTTTTTTTTTTTTTTTTTTTTGGTTTTTTTTTTTTTTTTTTTTTTTTTTATTTTTTTTTTTTTTTTTTTTTTTTTTCTTTTTTTTTTTTTTTTTTTTTTTTTTTTTTTTTTTTTTTTTTTTTGTTTTTTTTCTTATTTTTTTTGTTTTTTTTTTTTATTTTTTTTTTTTTTTTTTTTTTATGTTTTTTTTTTGTTTTTATTTTTTTTTTTGTTTTTTTTGTTTTTTTTTTTTTGTTGTTTGTTTTTTTTTTTTTTTTTTACTTTTTTTTTTTTTTTTTTTTTAGTTTTTTTTTTTTTTTTTATTTTGTTTTCTTTTTTTTTTTTTTTTTTTTTTTTTTTTTTGTTTTTCTAGTAAAGACAATTGGTAGAAAGGCTTAAAGTCCAAAAAACAAACCCAAAACAGGGAGAAGTAAGAGAGATTACATAACCAAAACCCGCAACTAACTTAATAAAACTACTTTACTATAGACTATCCTCCGTTTGATTTTTTTATTTTTTTTTTTTTTTTTTTTTTTTTTTTTTTTTTTTTTTTTTTTTTTCTTTTTTTTTTTTTTTTTTTTTTTCCTTTTTTTATTTTTTTTTTTTTCTTCCTTTTTTTTTTTTTTTTGTTTTTTTTTTTTTTTTTTTTTTTTTTTTTTTTTTATTTTTTTTTTCTTTTTTTTTTTTTGTTCTAGATTTCCTTTTTTTTTTTTTTTTTTTTTTTTTTTTTTTTTTATTTTTTTTTTGTTATTTTGGGGTTTTTTCTGAACCGAAAGGATTTTATTTTTTTTGTGTAAGTTTTGTTAACAGCGTTTTCAGCAAAAATTAAAAAGTAAGGTGTGAAAAGTAGAAGTCAGAAGTCGTATTCAGAAGTCAGAGTCTGGAAAAGGAAAAAAACTTTTCTCCTTGTAATAACAGCTGTTATAAAGAAAGGTGCTACAAAAATTTTCTCAAAAAAAAAGA
Organism: Eurosta solidaginis; assembly: GCA_029619165.1. Lineage (NCBI taxonomy): Eukaryota > Metazoa > Arthropoda > Insecta > Diptera > Tephritidae > Eurosta > Eurosta solidaginis. The sequence goes on from JARSSU010000782.1 coordinate 31,514, forward strand.
AATCCCAGCCCTGCTAATAGGTAGAAGTGGCGGACAGTGGGAATACCCGCCCAACATTTTAAACCATGTTCAATTTGCTGAACTCGTTAAACACAAAAAAATCAAAATCAAACTTTCGAAATGTAGAATTCGAACTTCAAATTTCGGAAGCCGATATCTATTTTTTGGACGCTAACTTCGAAAAACGGAGAGATATACCGTTGTTTACTTAAGCCTCAAATCTTACAAAAAAAATTGGGTTTGTCCAACACCCAGAAAAAAAAGTTGATATTTGTCGCATAACGTTTTATTACAAATACGAAACTACAGGTATTAACTCACTTAAATTTACATTGACTTCCCCCCCTATTCCTGATATTTGCATATCTTTTTAACTTTTTCTCAATCCAAACCCTTCAATTTTCCCTACAAAAATATCATGAATTTCAGGTCTAAGATATAAGAATCAGGTAAAATAACAGTACATAAATATTGAAAAGTGCTATAACTTCTTTGTTTATCATTTTAGTAATATTGTTTTCAAAGCAAACATTTTCTTGAATTTTCTAAGTACTTTCGTTTTGTAAGGAAAAAACTATACATTAGGGGTAAAATTTTGTTAGCTGACACTAACAGATCATGTGAGACTAATTCAATAAGCTCAAAGGGCATTAAACTGGAAATTTGGACGCTTCTCAAGGCCCAAAAAATAATGACATATCCCCACCACATTTACTGAACTAATATGTCCAATTGGTATAATATTGGTGTATATAATAAAACTAGAACTATATATACTATTATGCCACTCTCTGGTATAAAATGAGGATGTGGGCGGCCTGGCGCAAAAGAGGGCTTGACTGATTATGTTAATTGGTATGGAGTCTGATGGGTCTGCTGACTAGTATGTCATTCTGGTATTAGGTTGTGGTATATAATGACTAGTTTGGTCCATTGGTATGAGCCATAGGCTTGATGCAGAGGCCTGGGCTAATATGGATATTTCGGTTAGGCACATCGCCGTGTTACAATACCAGTTGGTAATATGGAACAAAGAACGAGAAAACGACTCACAGGGAGGGCTCGTTGCAGCTTTTTGGAGGAAACTGGAAATTCCTTCAATAGTCTACAACGACCATATTTGGGGTTATGACTGGGCAGGGATACAACTAGCCTGGTTTGACTTTCTAGCAGAAGGAATTTTTGTCTTCACTAACCTTTGGGGTTACCCACCTATCTATTAAAATACGCTAAAGACCAGCTATAAAAAACTCTAATATACAGGATTCACCGTGGGGTTTTAAATTTTTATCGCCAGCTATCTTCGTGTCCGCATACCCTGAGGCCAACGCCCAAGGTAAAAGTCAGAACAAACGGGGGCAAAACGCCAACCATTTCTAGTTATTTTTTTTATTATTGACTAAGAATTGGTGGGTTTATTCATCCTGAGTCAGCCTTCGAATAGTGCTTTCAAATAGTGACTATGATCTATTTGTGTGTGGTGTTATTTCATACTAGTTAGTGTATGTCAGAAGTAGTTTTAGATTGACTAGGGAATTTTTGGTGTACGGGGGGGGGAAGGGGTTCCAACTAGGGGCGGAAATGAAAACTGGGGGGTACCGTGGGGTATGAGGTTTAATAGAAGTGGAGGTAATAACAGGCATAGAAGGGGGAGGAAGGGGGGGTGAAAACTAGAGAGAAAGAAAAGGAAGTGGTGAAGAAAAGGAGAAGGGGGGGACAAGCAAGAAGTGGGGTGGGGGGGGATGACAGTAATAGGTTCAGTGTGTTCCGGTCGAATTGAGGTCTTACTAGAGGTTTGTGGTGTTATTTTTAATACTAGTTTAGTGGGATGAGTATAGTTTAATTGACGCAGAATTGTGTAGTCGTTTCACATCATAGCTTTTCCGAGACTTTTTATATGATATATGGTTACATTACTGACATAGTAATTTTTTTGGTAGTATTACATTTTTTAAAAAAAATAACTATTCATGTTTGAGCTAGTATTTAAAGTAAATTTCCAATTCCATAGCCCATGTCTTGACCATAATTCATATTCCTAATGCTCGAGGTGGAATCGTCATAAAAATAAAAATATTCATTACTATCGAATTTTATTCAGAAAGATGTTGATATATCGGGTAACGAGTTCATGGGTTTCGCGGTCTAATCCAGTTTTCAAGGGTAACAAGTGATATTCCTGCCTCTAATTGGTATTTGATATTCTCTCGTTGTGTGTTAGAAAAAAGAAAAAAATACCATTTTTTCTGTTCGTTCCTTCTTCTTACTTCCGTCTCTTCTCTCTCTTCTTCTCAGTATCCTGGATGTGCTGAGCCGGTTTCTCCGGCCCCTTTGCGGCTCTCTCTCGGGCTTTCCGCTTGGGAGAAAATA
>JARSSU010000783.1:0-23338 GCA_029619165.1 Eurosta solidaginis
AAGCTTATTGTTGTTTCTGGCTGATTGTAGTCTTCTAGGGTGCACCCGCAATTGCTCCCTGTGTGAATCCTTCATTCAATTTTTCTACTTTAATATTCTATAAAGGATGTGTGAAGGCCTTTTACGCTTCAGTCAAGGATAACTATTTTCAAGGCGTATGGTGTTATCTAATGATTCTCGATGTTATCTTTCCAGGTTGTGTTAGAAATTTTAAAATCCTATCACTCAAGATTGCTTTTGTAGGGTGACGCAGGGATGCCTATATTATTCAATCAGAACTCTTGGCAGGAACTCCGACGTGCACTGTGCGTTAAACAATGGTAGACATCTGTTTGAGATTGTATTACGTATAATAAGGAAAAGTTAAATAAGTGGAAATTTCTGAACAAATAGTCGTGACCTAACTAGCAACCACACCAGCGCTTTTGACACCTGATGATAACAATAGGGTGACAGTACCGGTCTTTGGCGCGTTCACGGGCACGCTGAGCGACAGGGGATACAGGTGCCTGTAGGTTGCAGATACCGCCCTAGCAGTCCACGAGTCTGTTGACGGGGGTCCAGCTGATGCAACTCGCGCCATTCGAGTATACGACACCTACTACGACCTTCCCAATACTTCCTCTTGAGTTAGCCAAGATCCTTGGCGGCTCTGCTATTCGGACTAATTCTCGCGATCGTTGCGACCATTTCATTCGAGTTTTTTTCAGATTGATTTTCAGTCCTTTAGATAGGACTGGGGCCTTCGTGATAATAGACTAATTACAAAAATGACCCCGTCGTTGGTAAGTCATGCTGCTTTTATGCAATTAATAACTAACTGAACTGTTTTTTTATAACTTTTGAGTCTTTGTGTCAGATTTCAAAGACACAGCTTACCAGACAGACGTTCTCTAATCTTTTGATAAAGTCTCTAATATAGCTTATAAGGAACACGAACTAACAAATCAAAAATAGAAGGTTTTATCACAAAAAAAAACAAAAAAAACTAGTCTCGGAAAAGATTTGTTCTTTTTTAAACTAACCGTTAATAAACAAGTAGAGAAATTGAAGTAAATAAAATACTAACGGGAATGTCCTGAAAAGATGAACAAAATCTGCAAAATGATCTTTAGCCAACAATCGCAGCTTAAAAGCAATTTCTGAGTACATTTTAATAGTTGCTGCAAGTTCGTGAAGAATAGAAAAAAGTTCTACAAAATTACGCTAAACTCGTGCTATAGATGCGTAAAGAAAATGAACAAAAAACCAATTAAAATAGTAATAAGGTAGTCAATAGTGACTAATTTAATGACAAACTAAAATAAAATTAAGCAAATGAAATATATAATATTAAATTACTTAAAATATGTAAAAATAACAAAAAAACAAGTAAGGAAGCTAGAGTTCGGGTGTAAACGAACATAACATACCAGTGAGAGCTATGGAGACGAAATAAAAACACCAGACGAAAATCAACCTAGGTAACACCTGGAAATGTGGTGTAGAATACATGTGTATCAACGAAAGGTATTAAAAGAGTATTTTAAGATAAGAGGCCCATATTATCTATGGAATGGAACGCCATTTAGTCAATATCGCCATAAAGGTGGGCCAGGGCGTGACTCTAGAATTATGGTTTGTGTACGGTATGGGTAGCAAATGACAGTGTTACTGAGTCATTTTAAGAGGTAGCTTGGGCCTTAGTGCATATCGGTGGGGACGCCTTTCGAGATATCGCCATAGAGGTGGACAGGGTGACTCTACAATGTGTTTGTACGATATGTGTATCAATGAAGTGTAATGAGTCGATTTTAAAGGGATGGGCTCTTAGTTGCTATATGGTGATCGCCTTATCGAGATAGTCGCCATACGGGTGTGCCAGGGGTGACTCTAGAATTTTTGTGTACGATATTAGGTATCAAATGAAAGCTGTTAATGAGTATTTTGACATGGGCGTGGTCTTAGTCCATATGGGTGGACGCCGGTTTCGAGATATCTCCATAAAGGTGGACCAGGGGATGAGCTCTAAGAAGTGTGTTTGTACGATATGGGTATCGAATGACGGCTGTTAATGAGTATTTTAAAGAAAATGGAGTGAATCCTTAGTTCTCCATAGGTGAGACTAGCCTGTGTCGAGATATCGCCATGCAAGGTGAGACAACAGGGGTGCTCTAGAATTTTTGTGTGTACATCTGGGTATCAATGATTGGTGTTACTGACGTATTTTAAGAGGGCGTGGGCCTTAGTCTATAGTGGGCGCCTTTTCTCGAGATATCGTCCATTTAGGGTCGTCCAGGTGGTGTACTCTAGAATGTTTTGTACGATATGGGTATCAACTGAAAGGTGCTACTGAGCATTTTAAGAGTGTGGGCCTTAGGTCTATAGGTGGACGCCTTTTCGAGATCTCGCATATAGGTGTGGCCAGGGGTGACTCTAGAATTTGTGTGTACGATATGGGTCATCAATGAAAGGTGTTAATGAGAGTTTTTAAAGCGAGTGCGCCTTAATGTTATGTGAAGGCGTGTCTCGCGATAATCGACCAAAGGTGACCATGATCCAGGAAAATCACGTCTGTAACTTGCTCATTTATTATATATGACAATACACTAACAGTATGGGTCCGTGTCAAGATTCCGAAGTGCTAGTTGATTTCGCCTTGTAGAACTTTTTCATTTTCTTCTGGACTTAATAGTGTAGTGTCGACCCCATTTTACGAATTGTGTTTCCAATTATATTTTTGTTTCGTCAACCAATACCGTTTAACCATGTTTCTCCGAATTTTTTCGTATTTGTATGAATTATTGGCATTTTTTTCATTTATTACAGTATTTTTCGATATCTATAAGTGGATCGCGTGGTTAATGGTCTGATTTCGGCCATTTTTTGATACCAAGATAAAGTTAGTACAGATAAGTCGTGAGGCTCGTTATAGATAAAGTATTGTCGGTGTTTAATTTGCTCGAGTTATTGTGTTAAGCGGGCGCAGCGTAAGAACAGACAGTGGAGCTGTTTTATGGAAAACTGGGCGTGGGCTTTCCACATCGTTTCGCCCATTTTCACAGAGAAAATTAGCCGTCATAGATCTGCCCCCATGACCTATTTTGATAAGGATTTTGTAAATTTTGTGTTCGACTTTCTGTGGGCTTTAAAAGTATTCTAGAACAAACTAAAATGAAAATGACTGATTCACCCCATTTTGAAATTTTCTTTTTTTTTGTAATTTTGGTTGCAAATCATATCAGTACTGGGTGAAATTTGGTGACTTAGGGATTTACTTAATCTATACAGTTAGGAAGTAAATTTTGGTTAAAAATGTGAATTAAGCTATAAAATTTGTTTTGTGTAAAAGTTGGGCGTGTTCTTGCATTCCACTTTTGCTAATTTTTATTTAGAGCAACATTTAGTAAATAGTAGTAACTTTTCCTGCCAAATTGGTCAATCATGATATGCTATCGGGTGTCAACGACAATTAAAACAGGAGCTTGTGCAACACTTTTTAATTACCTTCTTGTAAAGGTGGTCGGTAGCCACGCCCAAATTGTCCAAAATCTTGACTATTTTCTATTCTGCGTCGTATGTCAACCCATCTACAAGTTTCGACGCTTTAAAAAGAAAAACCGCCTTTGGCATGAATTAATCGGCGATTTATTCGGTATTTTTCGAATTTTCTATAATCGAAAAAGTGGGCGTGTGTTATGGTTCCTATCGTTCATTTTATTTTAGAATAGCGGATCTTAGATGCGTGCCCAGGAATCTACATAAAACCAAAATTTTCATCAAGATACCTCAAATTTACTCAAGTGATCGGTTGTTTAACGGACAACATACGGCGGACTGATGGACATGGGGCTTCAACTCAAAGTTTTTTTCGATCTGATGATTGTTGATATACGGGAAGGTCTATATCTATCTCGATGTCCTTGATACCTGTGAAGCAACCAGGCCGTTTCGCAATGCAAAGGTAATAGTCGTCTGTTAGCTCTAGTCTGCGAAGCGGCGTATGAAAAAAATAAATAATATAATAATAGAAACACAAAAAAAAAAAAAAAACTGGAAAAATAAAAAGTTATCAAAAGTCTCGGGTAATAAGGCGGATTAGCCTTTTAATGTAACCAATAAACATATAATAATGTTAACAAAGTAATACTATTGAAATAGCAAAACAGATAAAAAGAAAATTAAAGCAAATTAAAATATTAAATGTATTTAATTAGCGAGCTTTGCTCATATTGCTTTACAATGGTTTTTTTGTAATTGATATTAGAGAAAATTGTAAGTTTACAAACGGCGATGGTTACTAGGACAGTTTTCTGAATTTCACTTCTTCATCAGCTAGCTTTTCGGAGCTGAGCGTTGACTCGAATCTCCAACATTCATATCAGTGCAGCCTTTAGCTGCTACGCCATATGAATGTTCCGTTGTTCGCTGTACAATTGGTCTCTAGAGTTGCCTTTTTGTTATAATATCCTTTTGATCACCATGTACGGCACATACACTCTGTATGTAGTTTATCCTAATGGTGTGGATATGATTTTTATGCGCGCTTTTCAAAGCTATAGTACATTCTTCGTATTTTACAGTATTTTTTTATACTTCCCGCTGTTACTAATTATATCAACATGATCATATGATTTAAACTTAGCGAGCTTTGCTCATATTGCCTTATAACAATGGTTTTGTAATTGATATTGAGAATCTGGACCAGGGAGAATCATACATCTATATTGGGTCCCAATCCATATGAGATAATGGGAATGAAAAAGCGGATGAACTAGCTACAAAGGGTCGCATCCGTGAAGCTTTGCTCCGTATACGCCCCAATTAGACTGGGCGAAAATAAAAGAAGGCGAGATGCACATGATCGACAAAGCCGGGAAGGTGTGGTCCAAGCGCGGGCCCTGTAAATTGTCCGAAGATTAATGTGTAGGTCTTACAACCTTAATAGTAACTAAGTTGCTTCTATCTTAAAAGAGAGGACTGTAGACTCATGGACGGGTTTTCTGACTGGACACTGCTTCGGCGTCATATGCCTTTAATTAGGCTTGGTCATGGGGATAGCAGATGTAGGTAAGTGCGGGTTGGATGTGGAAAACGAGTCGAGCAGACGTTCTGTGACTCGGAGTCCCCTCGACTTGCCAGCTAGGAGCGCCGCTCATTGGGAAAGGGTGCAAAATAACAGGCAGTGCAGAAATCTAAGGGAGGGGCAAAGTGTGCTAAGATTACACCTAAGTAGAGAAATCTTATACAGTGAACATAATTGTCGCCAAAAAGTGTTATATATTGTAACATGAGTTTCCTTCGAGAAGGTACCACCAAGTACGTGGTTTTTATTCGTGTGTGATCGTATAACAGAGGGGCTTCAACCCACTCCTACGCTAGTTTGGTCGGCTGCGTAGTCGACATTAAAAAAAACAACAAGACTAATTGCCTGAATTCGAATAGAGTGTCACGAGGGGGTGGGGTCGGCGGAGTACAAGCTGAAATGAAAAACAAAAAAAATGCGAGTTGTGAAAAAAAAACAAAAAAAAAAAAAAAAGAACAGAAGAAGAAAAAAGGGAGAGCAAAAAATCAATAAACAAAAAAAAACACAAAAAAAAAAAAAGAAGCAACAAAAAACATGAAGAGAACCAAAATCAACATTCGTCATATGCGTTCTGTGCATGATACAAACAGCAAAACAAGGCACAACAAAACTACGAAAAAGCAAAATCCTAAAGAGGCACTAGCACTTCACACCGAAGGCGCAGTTGCTCTTTGCAAAAAAATCACGAAGGCTCAACAGAAAGCCATGGCCAAATGAAAGGTCATCATGTCTGCGGCCTCACAGCTCTTGTTGTGTCAGAGCGATTGCTACACCCGCCTACCCCGACTGAACCGTAACCAGCACTGCTGTTTACTTGTTGAGCTGGAACCTCCCTACCTGTCTGTATTCTACGGCCCGGCCGCTTCTGGTGGTTTGCTCGCGCGTCCCGGACTTTGAGATTCCGTGCTAGTACGGAGGGCGATCCTTTGCGGCTCGCAGCAATTAATTTCCCAAACAAAAAATAATAATACTATCCAAAAACATAAAATCCAACAAATCCCCAAAATAAATTCCAAAATATCATCCACCAAAATAATACTCACTCTCATATAACCATAATCTAATATTAATCCAATTCTTACTTCACTCTTTATAATATACCTAATAATCCAACATAATCTAATATCATCAATAGAAAAAAAGAAACTAGAGCAAGGGGAGGCTCATAAGTCATATATGTGAGTGGAGGGTCCTCATAGACCCGGACGCAAAAAGCACATATGTTCGAACCTGAACATGGGGGAACGAACACTTGGAATAGCAGTTAGGATAATGAGAAGAGAAGGGCGGGGATTAGTGCCGAGAAATGAAAAGAAACGTTAATTGCGTGCTAAGACAAAAACGCTACCAAAACTAAATCACCGGAAATCACCAGTGTCCAGGCAGGACAGAAGGCGGCTGCATAGAGCCGCATGCCGACGTCTCTAGTACCAACGTTAATGCCATTTCTGGCTCGTGGCAGTTCAGTGCCACTACCGATCGACCATAAATGTTGCGTAGACTTCGCACATAGTGTAAGTAGAACCCGCGCGGATCGATAGAACGTAGGGTCAGCGAGTTTCATAAATTGGTACGGTGTGGCGACCGAGGAATCAATCGTCGCGGTTGGGTTCAAACGCGTATGCCGCGCTACCACGGTAGTCTGGGTCGTGATTCTGTCCGTAACTCCATACTTCTCGCGCAACACTAAAGTACACTTGGTGTGTATTGCCGTGCTAAGCCGTTCGAGTTGGAGGTCGTTGGATAAGTGCGCGTCTATCACGGACGTCGGCGCGCACAAACTGAGGCGCCCCCTGCCTCTATTCCTGCAATAGCTGTAGCAGCGATAGCTACGTAGGATCGGGTGATCGTTATCGCTACGTGGTGGTACCTTCTTTGCGTGGTGTATACGGGCCGCTCTGCCAGTGGAGCGTTTGGCCGAGCGGAACGGACACGGCTTCCGCGCCGCCCCATCGCCCATTGGCACTGCGGTGCGATGGGCGGAAAGGACGTGTCTCCTCGACATCCCCGTGTTTCTGTTGCACCTGGTCGCGTTTCCGGTTCGGAAATGTTTCGTGTTTATCCGCTAGTATTTGGGGCGATGGCTAAGGCTGCTGCGCTTCTGGTAATATCTTCCATTTTTCCTCCTCGTCTGCTACCTGTTTCGCCCATGATCTGGTGTCCTCGGTGATGTGGTTTGAGAGCACCTCGTCGGCGTTTGTTTCATCGTCGCGCTGTTCACAATATATAGGGCGTGGCCGCGCTTGCTCATCTTCATTGTGCAGTGAAGTGTGACGTGGTTCCTGGCAGCGGTGACAACGCTCGTTACTTGGGCATATTTCCAACCGATGGAAAGGCGATAGACAATTGGGACAATGTCGATGTATTAGAACGGTCCGGAGGTGTTCTTCTACCGACATTGTTGCGTTTAGCCGAGGAGACACGCGTCATTTTGTCTGCGAACGGGAATTTGTTATTTTTATGGCGTTCCAAGTTGTTGTTGGGTGGCGTATGGACGGAGACTAGGAGCTTTATTGTGGCTGATATAATGGTTGGCGTACTCGCGATAAAAGGCTATGTGGAATGAATAATCTTATTATGTTATTGTTTGCACTGATTTTGGAAATTGGTGTATTTGTTTATTTCAACACAACCCTGTTGGGGATAGCCTACATTAGCGAGTGTGGTAATTTGTGGAACTGCCAGTGGCTAGATCTTCCACATATTTGGATGAGACAGCTGTGCGGTGTTGCCCATTGGACAACGTAATAATACCTAATGGCCATGTTACGAAATTATTTAAGGGAATTCACGTTAGATTTCTGAAGCGACATAGAACTTTGACGATTTTTTTGAAAATATAGCATTGTCACCTTGTTTGCAGTATTTAAGGAGAAAAGTTTGCTTACATTAAGGTAGTTCGTTATTTTCTACATGCATTTTCAATCTTGATACAAAGATTGAAGATGTTAATACAATGCACCACATCAGTGGGCGTCACAGAGAGACGGTCGTCTTGTCGTCGACCTCCACTCATCTGATCAGCTCTTGTGTTTTGCCCATTCGCTGATGTCCGTCTGGCAGCACTGAAATGTAGTGTTGCTGTGTTTGCTGAATGTGGGTAAAGAAAACGACATTTATAACGTGACCGTCCAAATCACATCTTTAAACAAACAACGTTGTCTTTTTTCCTTGCTTGGAGTCTTTAAGTATGAAAGGTTGTTTACCTTAAAGTATGTTCGTTTTTTTTTGTTTTTTTTTGTTTGTTGTGTAAGTTAAGCTTGCCGTCGACCGCTGTTCATCCAGCGCTTTTGGTTTTACTCATCTGCTGATGTCTGTCTGGCAACACTGCATTTTAGTGTTGTTAGGTTTGCTGAATCTGTCCACAAAACCGGCATTTATAGCGTGACCAGAGGAGTGGCAAGTTTCGTCAAAAAATATGTGAGTATACGGGTTGTAGTCCTTTTTTATTTTGGATCTTTTTTGTTAATATGCGATTACCCCTCTCTTTCTTTTTCGTTTCAGGGCATCTTCTGAACAGCGGCAGACAATGCGGATAAATCTTTTGAACGTGCCGCGGAATTGCAACCGCATTCGATTGACGGTGCGGTATTATGCGGTGAAACCCTCGTGGTTGACCCGTTTTTTATCGGGGCCACGAGTGGGTCCTTTGGGTGCGACGTGCGCTCGCGGATTCCGCCGGCGGGCCAGAGTTGGTGTGCGGAGTATGTGAGCAAACGCTCAGTTGCTTCCCAACTCTGAAGGTCCACTTAAACCGACACATGGGATTCGCACCCTATCATTGCGGCTGCGGAAAAAGGTACCCTTCGGCTTCGCTTAACGGTTTTCCATTTATTTTTTTTTCTTCAGTTTTGTAAATATACATATATTTCCTAATAAATTATAAATAAAGGTAAATTATGCTTAATTGGACAAATCTAAATTTTTACTTTCTTTTTCATCCTTCATTTGTTTCGTGTTTACATATGTATATTCTTAATGTAGTTTGTTTTTTTTTGGTGTTTGTTATTAATCGTGTGGCTTACAACCCATATGATTAAGCCACTAGCCACCCAACGTAGTGAATTCTCTGGCTTTTTTTGCCTGAGTTAGAAAAACTGATGAGTGAAGTGAATTCTGTGATAGATGTGCTAAGGCTATCAACCAAGTGAAATATGGTTCTTGTAATAAGAAATCTGGTGATATTTTTGTCAGCGTATGTGACGACGAGGGGTTTACACAGTGCAGTCAGTGCAGTGATGAGTGTGACAAAAAAACTAAAAAAAATATTCACTGACTGTCTGCCTTGAGCGGTGTCGGGTAACCCTTACCACTGGTGGGGGAATTACCCGATCGTCAAAAAGCGTTCACTTGCTTTGCCTTGTATCTATCACTGAGTGCACTTTCTTTACGTAAATCACGTAAATAGAAAAAAAAGTTTGTGCACCAAGCAACCACGTACCTTATATTAGTTATGTGAATCGTTGATCGTTGGGCTGCGCTGTGTTGATGTGATGTTTATGGAATGTTGTATGCTGTGATGTTAATATGATGAAGCTGATGGACTGTATGAATGATAATGGATGTGATGATGCTATTAACGGATTGTATGTGATGTTGATAAGTGGACTGTTTTATGTTGTGATATCGTAAGATAATTTGATTCTGATACTAATGGACTGTATGTGTATGTGTGCTGACGAGTTAATATACGGTGCTCGTTCGTTGTTTCTTCGCTGGTTTTTGTTTATAATATAACCTCTTCAAAATTTTAAAATTTATCCAGAATGTGAATTTCCAATTATGAATCTTTAAAAAGGTGCTGCCTTATGATTTTGCTTCTCTCGGCGCGTAAGGATGTAACAATAACAATTTATGCACTGTATAAAGAAGAAACTATTCGCTGTATTTATGAAAGGGTTTAATTAATTCAAATACAACATGCACTTGGGACTTCAAATTTAGGCAAGTGATTATTGCAATATAAAATTAAATGACAATTGCAAGGTGTTAAATTGTAAAAAATATATAAAATGTATATGTGGTAGGATAACTCACCTGGGGCTAGCTGCTGACTCGTGAACGTTCCAAAAAAGAAGTGAAAGAGTTTAAAACGAAAAAGGTCCGCATCACCTGCCGATAGCTCACTTTCGTCGAGTTTTTCCCCTTTGAAGTCAGCGCTCGGCAGGGGTGGGCCGTTACCAGTAAATAATAATATTACTAAAAATGTGCATTAGGATGGTCGTGAATATTTAGGCTGGTGGCCTAAACACCAGGGCAACTTAGATATAAAACAAGTTTAAAAGGGTCGTAGACTAGAATAATAAGCTATAACTTAGCAAATAATAGTTTTGAATCAATAATATTTCACTTATCAAGTTTTATTGTAAACAACGGGCGGTGCACGTGTTATGTAGAAAAGTAATTATCTGAAATGAAATGCACAATTGAAGCTCACGCTGAGTTTATAGTGTTCGGTTACACCCGAACTTAGACACCTTGACTTGTTTTTATATTGATATTGACTTTGCTGCAAACAACATGCAGGTCTTCTTCTCTATTCATTAAATAATTTTTTCTTCCTATCGATTCTTGTTTACATTTAGCTCATAGTACAGGTCTACAAGTAGGATATGTAGCAGCACGCACATACACAGCCACGCTCACCTGATAAAATGCTTGTTCTTGTTTGTTTTTTTTGTGGATGCTATGTGGCGCTTTTGTACTTCTTAGGTCCAGGAAAAGTGTAGTAGCTTCTAACGAAAACTGCGTAAAATGTGTATTGTAAAATTACAAAGAAATATCCTTATTTATTTTCAAACGAGCACTTAATTACATCTCTTTAAAACCATTTTTTAAAAAATCCATATGTTTTGGACAATTTTAATTAACAAATTGTGATACTTTATTACCGGGGACGATTGCTAAAGCACGACCAAACCCGTGGGGGAGGTATTAATAGACGCGTTTTTGCCTCGCTTCCAATAATTCGAATACTTTTTCGCCTTTGGACTGTTGAATTAATTCACTATATTTCATAGACAACTCCTGATTGTTCAGCATATTTACTTGTTGACATTCAAAATGACTAATTTTCTCCTTTCCTGACTTGTAATAGAGAAACCTTTTTGATTTATTTGAGCTTCAATTTCACTCAAAAAATCATAGCCCATAATTGCATCGAAGCTAATAAGCTTTGATAAATATAAAATGTTGTCATCTTTCCTAATAATTAATCCTACATTTTTCTGAAATATTATTAATCCATTTAAGATTTTATTTTGAAAGGTGAATCAATTTTCTTATGCCTTTTAAAAAGTTGTTGTTATAGCAATGTTTCGCCCCACCTAATAGCTGCGACCGATCACAAATTGTCATCAATATCCTCTAACGTGAGTCCAAGGAAACTTGCTGTTCCGACAGGGGTGGACCAAATGAAAGGGTTGTTAGAAGCGTTGGTTCCACATTACAATTAAAGAGATTGTTGGGGTCATGTGGGGACACATTGCAAGCGGGGCATACATTTTGTATGTGGGGTTGATTCTGGATAGTAAGAGTTTAGCCTGTTACAGTATCCAGAACTAAGTTGAGCCAGAGTGACTCGCGTCTCCCTGGGGAGTATGCGTTCCTCTTCCGCAATTTTGGGTACTGTTCCCCGAGTACTGGATTCACCGGGCAATTCCCGGCATAAAGGTCCGACGCCTGTTTGTGGAGTTCACCAGGACCTGCTTGTGTTTTTTTGCTCATACGGCTGAGTTCTCAGGTGCCGTATTTCCTCAAAATGCTTACGGAGATGACTCCTTAAGTCCCTAGGCGTGCTGGCTCATCAATCAGATGTCTGTTGGGATGCCCAGGTTTCTGGGTATTCAACAGGTACTGTTGGTTAGCATCTCATTTCTCTCCCTGATGGGGAGTATTCTCGTCTCATTATGTAGATGGTGTTCTGGGGACATAAGAAGCCAGCCCGTGGCGGTTCTGAGCGCAGTATTTTGGCAGGCCTGTAGCTTCTTCCAGTGGGTAGTTTTTAGGCTTGGCGACCATATAGGGAGACGCGTAGCACGCAAACGGCTGGCCAATTGCTTTGTATGTGGTAATGAGCGTTTCTTTGTCTTTTCCCCAAGTACTGCCAGCAAGGGATTTGAGGATTTTATTACGGCTCTGGATTTTCGGAACAATTGCGGCTGCGTGCTCACCAAAATGTAGATCCTGATCAAACGTCACACCCAAGATTTTGGGGTGTAGGACAGTCGGTAGCCTAGTTCCATCGACGTGGATGTACAAAATGGTCGACATTTGGGGACGTCCAAGTTGTAAATAGCACCCGTGTTTGTATTCTCAATACTGATACTACGCGTCCTCAGACACCCCAATTTAAGACTTTTGTATACTTTTCTCTAGGATGCATATAGGTGCACTACATTTTCATACTAAATTCGTTCAAAAAATTTACCATCACAGCAACCCATATCTGATATTCCGCTTCTTTTTGTTTTCCTGCGTCGCTTTCAACGACAGCAACCCGGTAATTTTGACACTTCGTTCAGTGTCACACGCATGTTCCACGCAGGTTACACTGAGTTTCCCAATAATTTGACACTGAACGAAGTGTCAAACGGCAGTGTGTAAGAAAGAAAAAGGAATTGCTTCCTTCTCATACATATCATACTTGTAAACCTGTACTATGCATTTAGCTTGCCGTCGACCGCTGTTCATCTGATCAGCTCTTTTGGGTTTGCCCATTCGCTGATATCCGTCTGGCATCACTCTAGTGTAGTTGTTGTCATTGTACAGTTTACAAGTATGATATGTATGAGAGGGAAACAATTTCTTTCCTTTCTAACACACGGCAGTTTGACATTTCGGTCAGTGTCAAACTAGCGTGGAACATGAGTTTTGACACTGAACGAAGTGTCAAAATTACCGGTGTTGCTTCGTCGAAAGCGACACAGGGAAGCAAAAAAGGGATCGGAATATCAGATATGTGTTGCTGTGATGGTAAATTTTTTTGAACGAATTTAGTAGGAAATTTTAAGTGCACCCATATGGGTCCTACAGAAAATTATAAAAGAGTCTTCAATTAGGGTATCTGAGGACGCGTAGTTATTCCAGTATTAAGAATAGAAACACGGGAGTAAGTTTTTCTACCCGTTCAAAAGTTCTCCGCGAAAAACAGTTTGAAACCGAGGTCGACTTCAATAACCCGTCCAAAAAAGCGGAAAGAAAAATGAAAAGACGCGCTTTGTCCTGTTATCAATAGTCCAAAGACGGAAAAGTGTTCGAATTATTGGAAGCGAGCAAAAATGCGTCTATTAATACCTCCCCCGACGGTTTTGGTCGTGTTTTGGCAATCGTCCCCGGTAATAAAGTATCACAATTTGTTAATTATAATTGTCCAAAAACATATGGATTTTAAAGAGAGATGTAATTAAGTGCTCCTTTGAAAATAAATAAGGATATTTCTTTGTAATTTGCAATAAAAATTTTACACAGTTTCGTTAGCAGCTACTACACTTTTCTTGGACCTAAGAAGTACACAGTGCCAAATAGCATCCACACAAAAAACTGACAAGAACAAGCATTTTATCAGGTGAGCGTGGCTGTGTATGTGCGCGCTGCTACATATCCTACTTGTAGACCTGTACTATGGTTGTTGTGTTACTGAGCTTGTGCAAATGAAAAATATTACAATTTTTCTATTTAAATATTATTTATGTAACAATGAATTCACAGACTGAAAACTGAAACCCAAAATATCTTTTTATACATTTTCTATTACAATTTTTCAACAAATGCTATCTTTGGTTTTCCAAAATTATTTAGTATTTTTTTAGAAATATTCAAAGTTTATTTAAAATAATTAATTTATATAATATATTGTTAAATTTTTGAGCTGAAGGAAATATGGTCGATCGACTATTTATATGATCCCGAAGATGGCTTCAGAATAAAGCCGAAATATCGACAAGAATAAATTGATACAACTATAATACAAAAAGTTGTGTTTTATTTAAATTGGCCTTCAGCTCAAAAATTTAACAATATATTATTAATATAAAGGCTATTAATTCTTATCAAAATAATTATTTATTAAACTAAACATTGCTTAACTTCTCCCCCTCTTAAAATCGATACGTCCTCGCTTCGACAAATACTCAAATAATTTTTAAAATTAAACACTAAACATGCGTATAATCAATATTGTGTATGTAATTCATTTACAAATTTTCAAATTTCAAGTAAAATACTATCAACGAATATTATCTTTATGAATTTTTTTTTCCATTAATTAAAACTGTTGTTCCAAGATCTTTTTGTACAACATTTTGTTCATATACCTTATTCAATTTATTACCCAAACGTTTATTTCTACGTACAAAAACCACTTCTTCTTTAAAACTACTTCTGATTTTGCTTGACCTTTTTAAAGCAATACTCTGTGCTTAACTTAGTAAAGATTTTATAGAACTTAAAACTCTTTTGAAAGTGAATTAATTACATCAATAGGTTTCAATTGTATTACAGAATGAATTGTGTTATTATAATGGTATGTTGCTAAAAGAACTAAATCAGTTATATCAGTAATATTTTTTTCTATTTTTAAACACCTAGCTATTTCGATTATTGTAGAATGTAGCCGTTATATTTGTCCATTACTCTTACTATGAAGAGGTGGTATGAAAAATTGATCTATATCAAAGTGATTTTTCAACATGTTACTTATTGTATTTGATTGAAACGACTTTTCATTATCAGAAACAATAAGTTTAGTTTCTTAAAATGATTTAATAATACAAATAATGCAGGCTTTATATCTATTATCGATCTAGATGAGATAGGTACTACTTGAACGAATTTCGAAAATGTATCAATACAAGTTAAAAAATGTTGTTTATCAATTGAAAATATATCAATGTGTAACATTTCTCCGGGATATTCGGGAATCGGAGCCTCTACTATTCAGGTTTAGCAGGATGCCATATTATATTTATTTTCTAACCATACAACAACAAAAATTTTTTGTTATTGTTTTAAGTGTGTTTTTTATATCCGGGAAGTAATATTCTTCTATCAACTGCTTATAATTTTCCTGTAAAGAACGATGTGCCCTATTATGTTCTATCGTTGCAGTTTCTATTTGATCAGCTTTATTTGTTAAATCTATTACTAATTTCTCAGAATGATTAAATTTTGTGCCTGGAAAATTCGATAAAAGAATTGACTGAATCTTTGCTAAAGTTTCTTAATTGCAACAAACTCCATTAACAACATCTGTATTAACACAATGCCGAAGTGCTTGCAGGAGATATTCAGCTGTTTTGAATGGTATGCCTTGTAAAATTTTGAAAATATTTTTCGAAGATTTGCTGTTATGATTAGAGGTGAAAAGAATAAGTTGATTTTTAAATTGATTAACTGAATTTTTTATTGGTTTTATTGCATCTGAATAGGAAATTTCACTGTGAACTGTTTGATTACTTATAGAATTTTCAAAACTATGAATATACTGTCGAGAAAGAGCATCAGCAACCTTATTTTCTCTAACAGGTTTTATAAAAGAATTTGGGAGCATACGAATTTATAAAAGCCATCCATCTTTTAATTTTTGAATTCGGATTTTTGTCAGAAATTGCAAATATAAGTGGTTGATGGTCAGTATAAATATGCATATTTTTTATACCGTACAAATAATGGCGCAGCTTTTGAATTGCCCAAACAATTGCAAGGAGCTCACGTTCATTTGTGGCATAATTTTCTTCAGCTCTTGAGAGAGTTCTAGATATCATTGTAATAGGTCTACCATTTTGGATAACACGGCTCCTAAGGCAACTGAAGAAGCATCTGTTGTAATTTCAAATGGCTTTGAATTGTCGATAATAACCGAAAGACCTAAAAATGACCGTAAAGATCTAAGTGACTTAGGTTCTTCATAATTCACAATCGCATAAATTTTATCACTACATGTACGTATGCCTTTTCCTGAAATAATAAATCCTAAAAACTCTACCTCAGACTTAAAGAATTTTGATTTTTTAAGCGATACGCGCATGCCTGCCTTTTCTATTTTCTTAAGAATAAAATCAACATGCTGAAAATGCCAGCGTTCATCAAATGAAATATGATAATATCATCAACATAGACATGGCAGATTTTACCAATGCTGTCACGTAAAATATCATCAATGGCTCTCTGAAATATGCTTGGAGCATTTTTTAGTCCGAAAGGCAATCGACAGAATTCATATTTGCCATTGTTAATACTGTTTTTCCGCAAGAGAATTTTGATGAAACTCAGATTTAAGATCCAAAGTAGTGAAAAAATTTGACTGTCCCAAATTTGCTAAAATTACCGAAATATCTGGAATAGGATACCTATCTGAAGTAGTATGTTCATAAAGCTTTCGAAAATCAATTACCGTTCTTAGTTTTTGATTGCCTTCATCGTCTAATCCTTTTTAGTAACCACATGTACCGGTGAGTTATACGCAGAATATGATTTTCGAATTATACCATCAATAAGCAGAGATTCTATTTCCCCATTTATGAACCTTGCTGCAGATATGGGATAAGGATAGCTTCTAGAAAAAATTAGCTTATCTATGGTTGTATCTATTGTAGCCTCAACACGAGTATTATAAGGTAAGTCTCTATTAGGTTGAGCAAAATGCATCAAAATTTTGTTGAATTAATTCACTAATTTTCATAGACAACTCCTGATTGTTCAGCATATTTACTTGTTGACATTCAAAATGACTAATTTTCTCCTTTCCTGACTTGTAATAGAGAAACCCTTTTTTGATATTTATTTGAGCTTCAATTTCACTCAAAAAATCATAGCCCGTAATTGCATCGAAGCTATTAAGCTTTGATAAAATATAAAATGTTGTCATCTTTCCTAATAAATTAATCCTACATTTTTCTGAAATATTATTTAATCCATTAAAGATTTTATTTTGAAAGGTGAATCAAATTTTCTTATGCCTTTTAAAAAGTTGTTGTTGTAGCAATGTTTCGCCCCACCTAATAGCTGCGACCGATCACAAATTGTCATCAATATCCTCTAACGTGAGTCCAAGGAAACTTGCTGTTCCGACAGGGGTGGACCATAATGAAAGGGGTGTTAGAAGCGTTGGTTCCACATTACAATTAAAGAGATTGTTGGTGTCATGTGGGGACACATTGCAAGCGGGGCATACATTTTGTATGTTGGGGTTGATTCGGGATAAGTAAGAGTTTAGCCTGTTACAGTATCCAGAACTAAGTTGAGCCAGAGTGACTCGCGTCTCCCTGGGGAGTATGCGTTCCTCTTCCGCAATTTTTGGGTACTGTTCCCCGAGTACTGGATTCACCGGGCAATTCCCGGCATAAAGGTCCGACGCCTGTTTGTGGAGTTCACCAAGGACCTGCTTGTGTTTTTTTGCTTCATACGGCTGAGTTCTCAGGTGCCGTATTTCCTCAAAATGCTTACGGAGATGACTGCTTAAGTCCCTAGGCGGTGCTGGCTCATCAATCAGATGTCTGTTGGGATGCCCAGGTTTCTGGGTATTCAACAGGTACTGTTTGGTTAGCATCTCATTTCTCTCCCTGATGGGGAGTATTCTCGTCTCATTATGTAGATGGTGTTCTGGGGACATAAGAAGCCAGCCCGTGGCGGTTCTGAGCGCAGTATTTTGGCAGGCCTGTAGCTTCTTCCAGTGGGTAGTTTTTAGGCTTGGCGACCATATAGGGGACGCGTAGCACGCAAACGGCTGGCCAATTGCTTTGTATGTGGTAACTGAGCGTTTCTTTGTCTTTTCCCCAAGTACTGCCAGCAAGGGATTTGAGGATTTTATTACGGCTCTGGATTTTCGGAACAATTGCGGCTGCGTGCTCACCAAAATGTAGATCCTGATCAAACGTCACACCCAAGATTTTGGGGTGTAGGACAGTCGGTAGCCTAGTTCCATCGACGTGGATGTACAAAATGGTCGACATTTGGGACGTCCAAGTTGTAAATAGGGTCGCGGATGATTTAGTCGGTGATAATGCCAAGTTTCGCGAAGCGAAAAAAGTGGAGAGATCGGGGAGGTAGCCGTTTATTCTGTTGAAAAGCTCATCGATCTTTGGGCTTGGGCCTGTGGCCATTATTGTGCAGTCATCGGCGTAAGAAACGATAGTAACTCCTTCTGGTGGCGAAGGTAGTTTTGATCCTTTTAAAAAGTCAAATGGTTTTATATAATTTTTCGATGTTCCGATATCAATAAGAATTTTTATAACTTGTCCATTCGGAAGTGTTCTATTAATGAATGGCAAGTTCGATTTTATCCTAAAAAATTAACCTCTTCAAAAGATTCATCTTCATAATTTTTAGATTCTTTTTCTGAATAATATGAATTATTTTCTATGGCATTAACCCTTTGAATTTTGTGAAAAGGAGATTGAGTAGAATTATTGACATCATGTGTTCTTTTTGGATTATTTTTTGTAGGAAATCTAACATTAGAATACTGTTGAGAATTTGAATGCATAGGTATATTTTGTTGACTATGAGGTTTCTTTATAATATTATCCTTGCAATCAGTTTGCCTTCTAAAGTTTGAACTTTGATAATCTATTTCCATTGGAATTTGATCTTGATTAAATTGATTATTTACTCGATATAGAGGTTGATTATTATTACGACGCAAAAAAAGAAGACGAATAATTTTTAATTGAGCTTGCAGCAGCATACGTACTTGCAAAGTCATACCTTTGCCTGTTATGTTGCAATTCTTGAGCTGTAGCAAGTGCTGTGGGTAAATCAGCTGGATTTACAGAAAACAATGTGTCACAAAGTGGACGCCTTAAACCCGATACAGAAAACCTAAGAGCATTTTCTCTAGCTCTTTGATTAAAAGCATTTGTTAAAATTTCATTACCGCTATATGTCATAATATTTTTATTTATAATTAACGTTAATTATTTATGAACGGCATCATAATACTGAGTAATGGTTTGATTCCCTTGTCTCAGTGTATTTAATTCATTTTCTAAAATATGTAATGGTCTTTTGTCAGCATAAAGCTGATCTAATCTCAATATTAGTAAATAATAATAACAAAAAAATAAAAACGAAATAAAAAAATAAAAAGAAATAAAAAAAATTGATACAAAAAATCGATCAAACATAGTCATATGTTCCTGATGATGGTTTTAGAATAAAACGGAAATATCGACGAATATATGTAAAATACAATAGAAAAACATTGTGTTTTATTTTTTCAATAGGCTTTGAGCTCATAAAGACTCCAAAAATATTAACGTTTAACACAGTGGTCCTGAAGGAAGTTTAGGACAAACTAAAATGTCATAAAAAATGCTTAATGCCATCTCTTTCTACACAATATATGCTTTCAGAATCCGTTTTAATCAAAATCGTAGCTGCTCATTTTCGAAAATGGTAGCAAAAATCTCCATTTTACTTTTTCCGACTGTTTTTCCTGAAAAGGTATATCAACGCCTATCGACTTTTGTAAATTTTCTGAAAATATTAATGATTTCTTACGAAGTATTTCTTGCTATTTCCGAATCCGAGTTCGAAATGAAATACATTCCTATGTAAAATTTAAGATGGGCGACATATCTATATGTACTTTATGTTATAGAAGTGAGTGCCACTCTTAGCTTTCAACCCAGAAACCACGACGTGGACGTGGTGGCATATTGGTTTGCTCTTTTTTTATATTTAATTTTTTAAAGTTTTTTTGTATTTTTTTTGTTTTATGTTTTTTTTTGTATTTTTCTATGTATTTTTTTGTATTGTTTTTGTTTTATGTATGTATTTTTTTTGTATTCTTTTTTTGATTATATTAAATTCTTGTCTATTTGTATGCAATCTAGTCCCTAAATTTTTTGAGATATCTTGATAAAATTTGATGATCGGGTATATGTATATAGGCGTACGATTAGACATTTGACCCATTGTTCAAATAAGAGGATTTACTCCTCATTTTAGCTGCTTTCAAATTTCACCGGATACGGACATACATTACGTGCAAAGGTGTATGAAAAATCGCCAAGCTCGGTCGAATATATAATATTTTTAGAATACAAGCCATTCATTGTTCAGATAATAATGTTTTCGTCATTTCTTCATTTTAGTAGCTACAATTTTGAAGAGATGTTAACGTATATATTTACGCAGTTGTTGATCTATTTTAATAATTGGGCTACATACAACCGATTCTTCAAAGCAAAATAATTTGTGTTATACATGCAATTTTGAATACAAAAGAATTTGCTTATAGTATAATTATCAGCACTAAAGGAGAACATATTTTTAACGCCTACAAAATGTTTGTCCTTTCTATTTAATCTTTCTAATGGCCTTGAGTAAAATACGTTGAAACTTATTTTTATCAATTTAAAAACGCTTTTCTTCGAAGCTAAATCAATTTTCCTACCTGCTTTTTAAGGGGTAAAATGTTCAACTAAATCTAACGCTGCATGCGACATTTATTTGCTGCTACGTCTGCGGTTATGTAGAATCGTACCTGTTTTGGTGGTGCTATTGTGCGCTGTAACCATACATTTACGTATATACACGCTTCCTTCAAAAACTACTACGTTTTTATTGTCCGTAAATATCTAGAGTGCATATTATTTCTACCTAACTCCTTCATTCTTAGATATCTTCTTAAAACATTTCTTCAGTAATTATTGCGGCTTCAAATACATTGTACGTGCTCTCAAAATATAAAATATTTAGATAAATTACAATTATTTTACTTGCAAAGGACATACGCGTGCTTTTTTCAAAACAGTGATTTTAAGTTTGTAAAGTATTAATATCAAATTCGATGTGCTTTTTAACGAGTTAAAGCAATCAATTACATAATTTTGTGTTATTTAAAAAAATTATCAGTTTTATTTTGTTCATTAAATTATTAAAGTGTGTGTAAACTTTTGTTACTAAATTTTTGATGTGTTTTTCCTAAACAATCATATAATTCTGAGTGTCGTTTTTTAAACTTTCACTCGTGAAAATCACCCAAAAAATATTTAAAGTGCGTTTTTATATAATTCTGAGTGCATATATTAAACTTTCGCCCGTGAAATATATAATATATATATTAGGCCGGGTCGATTTGTGGGGAGGCAAAAAAATCGCCCATTGCTATGTGAAAATCATATTCTAGGGATCAAAATAAGAAACTTTGCCGAAGGAACCATACCTCTAAAACGAATTCTGGTGTCCGCCAAATTGGGTCGAACTTTTGGGTAGGGGAAAATTTTGAAAAATCCCACTTTGACCCATTTAGAGTGCCCCAATCGAGTCCAAATGTATGACCGACCCCCACTAGCTTTGGAGGCCCGACCCATCGATGCCAGTGGCACCCCCTGGACCCCCTGGGGGTTCACCATACAAACATTTCAAAAAATCGCCGGTTTTGCACTTTACATGAAAAATATCATACGACGATTCGAATTGCTGTTAAAAAGACCATTGCATTGGTTCGTTTGCCTTCTACACTTCAACGAACTTCCGTTTCGGCATTTGTTTGAAGCTTTGGATAAATCAACCAGCAATGGACCAAGATCGGCAACCGGAAAACTGAGCCGTCAAATCGAAACTTGTGAAACTCTTCCGGTAAGTTATTGCTATCACTCATTTATTATAATTGTCAACCATTTTTAATTATTTTATTATTATATATTTTTCAGGTGGTGGACGGCTTCCAGAAAATTGAGTTGCAAAATATGCCCCCTGCTCCAGAAAAAATTGAATTTTCCACCGATTCGAAGTACTTATACGACATGGCCCATAAATTTCGAGGGGCGTGGTTCCGGTGGATCTGGCTAACATCAAACCAGGGAAAATTGTACATTCTCGGTGGCTCACCAAGGCCGCTAGATTATTGCGATTATATGTGACAACGGAAAATCCAGGTGCAAATTTAAGAATTCTGGTTGAATTTATAATTAAATGTTATGTGCTCAATGTACTTCAATATCAAGTATTACAGCTCTGTCGTGTACGGCAGTACATTATTTTTCAAGTTCATTGGTTGGTCACGATTTCTAGAACCTCGTTTACGCAAAATTGTCAATCAAGTAATTAAAGATAATTCATATTATGTGCATTCGGAAAATATCTTGTTATCAATGTTGTTTGATGATAGCAAAGAAAAGCGCGACTGTGCCATCAAGAAAATTCTACGCTATCGAACCGATGTTGACGAGCCAATGGAACTTAGAGTTTATAAAAAACCAGATATAAACTTTAATTGCACAAGTTATACAGAAATGATCAATTTGAATGATATAAATATCGTATTTGAACCACCATTCACGCGAAGCATTCCGTACGATACATTGAATGAATATTTAAATCAAGATGATCCACCGTTTAAATGATCCAAAAATTCCATCACAAATACAAGGAACGGAACGACATGTTCAATTGCTAGCCAGCGTTTCCAAACGTGTTATATCGGAAAATGTAGAGGCTGTTATGGCGACGACATTAGAGAGCCGTGCGAAATTGCCCAGACTTGAAAGTAAAAAAGACTTCAAACAATAATTTTTTTTAGTTTCTTTTCTATAACTCACTTAAATTAATTTTTTCATTTACATATGTTCTGACTAAATAAATTTCTTAAGAGAAAAAATAGATATTATAAATAAATAATAAATATTATTATAAATAAATAAATAAAAATAAAGAAAAAACATAGCCATTTAGCTGATTTTCACCGGCGATTTTTTGAAATGTTTTGTGGCATCGGTGGGTCGGGTCAAAATAAGTTTTAAATATTTTGAAAAAAACGGTGTTTTTTTTTCAAAATGCTATAACTTTTTTCAAAAATTGACCGTTTGGGATCATTTTTTTTAAAGATATGTTTTTAAATGTACTTTTCGGAAAAAATACAAAAAAAATTTTAAAGTTTTTTTTTAATTAAATATTCTCGGCCCACTCCGGGATTAGTGGGGATGATTGCAGAATTGATTGAAGTTTTTTATGAGAAAAAAAAGGGCGAAATTCGAAAAATCTCGAAAAACTGAAAAATTACAAAAAAAAACTAGAAAAATTTTTTTGAATTTTTTCCGAAAAGTACATTTAAAAACAAATTAAAAAAAAGATCCCAAACCGTAAATTTTTGAAAAAGTTATAGCATTTTGAAAACAAAAACGGTGTTTTTTTTAAAATTCATAACTTTTTTTGAGTTGGATGAAAAATTTGAAAAACTTCTGAAAAACGTCTTTCGTAAGCTAGAAAAAGAAGAAAAACTTTCAGCCAATTCTAAAGGGGTCGGGTTCAAAATTGGTCGGAATGGAA